>VKOC01011923.1:0-10367 GCA_009364415.1 Spea multiplicata
CATCACTCCTGTGCTCCAATGGCCCTTTATCACTCCCATCACTCCTGTGCTCCAATGGCAACTTGTGTTTGCTGATCCAAGTTTAAGAAATGTTCTTGTTTTCCATGAAAAGCTGAGTGACCCCAAACTTTTGGACGGTAGTGTAGACAGGTAACGTATATAGCATCACTTTAGATTTATTACAGATTGATGTCTGAGACCGGCACTGAAGAATGCACACATATATAATAAAAATGTGTGCATATGATATATATATATTTAATAAAGTATATAAATCTTTGCCATTTTGCCATTTTTCTAGTTCTGTTAAGAAATAAAAATACTTTTTAGGGGTATTGAAGTCGCCTGTTTCTTCTCCGACACAATCCGCCTCTCTTCTATGTCACTTTGTATCTGTTTCCCCTCACTTTAGTCCCATGCTGGTTCTTTATCCCCCCTGTTAAGGTTGGTAGGTAAGTGGAACAGCCTCCCAGCAGAAGTGGTAGAGGGTAATACAGTGAGGGGATTAAACATGCGCGGTATAGACATACGGCTCCTGAATCTAAGACGAGACCAACGACTGATTAAGGTTCGAGTCTTTACAGCAGGAGAAACGGGTGGACTAGACGGGGGCCGCCGGGGGCCGATCTGCCGGCGGGTTCTGCATTTTATGTCTCTGGCCCCTCCATACCTCTCCCGGTGCCTCAGTCTGGGAGATACTGCCAAAGCCAACACATTTATCAAGAGGCTTAATGACAGCTCGCTGCAGGCCGCGCACGTTCTCCAATCCTCCTGTGAATAGAGCGGTCTGGACAGGCGGGGTTCTCGCTGTCTTATCTCTAAAGGAAAGAACGTCTCTGCTGCAGACAGTGATTGGGTATTAATCGCATTAATCGCTTCATGAATTGGCCTATTGAGCCCTGCGCAGGAACAACTTCTCTACCGCCATTAACTTTCTTTTTGGTTTCAGTTTTATTAAATAAACTCATTGGGTTGATGCAGGTTTTTTCTCCGCTGCCTGTGATCATCGGCATCACACGGGGGAAACATACAAACCCAGACCCCGCCGGCAGATCGGCCCCATTTGGCCCGCTTGGTCTGCCTGTTTCTCCTGCTGTAAAGACTCAAACCTTAATCAGTAGTTGGTCTCGTCTTAGATTCAGGAGCCGGATGTCTATCCCATGCATGTTTAATGCCCTCACTGTATTACCCTCTGCCAGGAGGCTGTTCCACCTATCAACCACCCTCTCAGTAATTACTTTGGTGTGTACATCTCAGAACAATCAATTACTAATCTCTCTAGCAAGAATTGGCACCCAGTTGATGCCCGGGGGGGGGGTATATTCTCCAGTGCATAGCGAGCAACTGATTTGACGCTCCCCATTTACAGCTGTTTTTACCCATTTAATGCAAATTTCACTATTTTCACCGTTTGTTAATATTTTGATTTTAGATCAACTGAAAGGGGACGTGGAACAGCGCAGACTGCAAAGAGCTGCCCTGGGTAAGCCCAGTAACACCCAGCAGACATTGTGATGTTTGTTACCGGCGCCATCTTTCTCTCCCAAGGTTCCTTTTGCTGATGTATTTTCTCCTCTGTATCTTCTCCTCTGTATCTTCTCCCCTGTATCCTCTCCTTCTCTATCCTCTCCTCTCTATCCTCTCCTCTGTATCTTCTCCTCTCTATCCTCTCCTCTCTATCCTCTCCTCTGTATCTTCTCCCCTGTATCTTCTCCTGGAGTTTGCCCGAGACCTGCGGCGTTCCCTTAACAGGCCGTTCCCTCTCCCGTCAGAAATCGTTCATTTAATTTGCAGATAAAACCCGAGCAGAACGTAAAACAATCGCAGATCAATAAATATTTCACCAGATGCTTCGCTCCGCGGAGCCGCGTGACTCGGCTGAACATCCAGCGTCCCCACAACCATTGCGTACGTGATGTAAAGTGCCGAGCATCCCATAAACCTCGACATGCGCTGTAAACAACAATAAATATAACACGCTGCGTTTACAGTTATGTTTATCCACCGTCATCATGCGCGGCCCCTCCAGCTGCGATCGAACTTTAATACCCCTTAATGACAAAGCCGTACATGTACAGACTCACAATGCATTGTTTTTAATGGGTTTAAGGACAACCCATTGTCTTTAAGGGGTTAATACCCCGTATTAAGAGTCTTTTAAAAACTGCTGGAGGCCTAGGGGTCCACTGCAACCCCCCTCCGCACCCCCAAGCTGGAGTGGCGTTAAATTAAGCGGTGGCTTCCGGTAAGCGTCCTGCTGAATATTTAGTTCTTAATCCGCTAACGAGCCGAATAGAGCCGGGGGGGGGGTAGCGGTTTCGCGGGAGGAAGAAATAAGTTTGTGGCGTCGCGCTAGCGACCTCTAGTGGCGGGACTTTAAAGCAATATGCGTGTTATGAACTCTGCTTATGTGTATACTATGGGAGCAGCCTTCTTCCTGTTCTCGGGATCTGCACGATTATTCCTCCCCATTACGTTATCTCTCCCCAGTTCTTATGTTGCTAATTGGTTCAGCCTCTGTTAAGGACAATAAACAAAACCTTGAACACCCAAAAACACGTGTGACTATCCGAAGTGAATAAAGAAAAAAGGAGAAAAAAGAAAAAATACTTCCCTAATGTATCACTGCCGCAACCCAACAAAAACGCTCCTCTGTGCGTTCATATACGAAACCAACAGAAATCGGGGCGCATGTGTATATAGAAGAGAAAAAAAATATAATAGTATAATACTGTAGATGAAAGTAAAATATATATAAATGTGTGAAATGCACTCACAAACAGTGTAAGTACAGGAGGCTCATCTGTAGTAAAAGCTGTTCTTTTATTCTTAAAAGTTCTAAAAATATAAAGCAAAGAAAACAACCATATGGTGCAATAACTTCTTATCTCATAGATGCGCAAGTAAAAATGCACTTACAGAATGGTTGAGTTCAAATAGGTATTACACCAGGTGTAATTATTAGCGATTTTACTTATTCTTTCTACAGAATTAATTTCCATTCTCATAATAAATAACTATAAAATTAAAATCTTACAAATATTATTTGGAATAAACCCCCCTATTATATCTTTTTGCAATGCAGATCAATAAGTTTCATTGTTTAGGGGTAGAGGTTTTTAAAGCGATTAAATACCCCCCTCCCCCAACACACACCAAGGGGAGTTGAGATCAGTGGCAGCCTGTGGCAGAGGCGGGATTATCCAAAGGCTGTCTGAACCAATCAGCAACAACCAGCAACTTAATAATGGGGGAGAGATCCCGCCTCCTAAATGATTCGCACGGCACTTTATCCCGGCCTGTGCTGATCTGCTTAACGAAGCTCGTTCTCTTTAAATTACCCCCTTAGGAGTGTCCGGTTCCTCCGATGAGTTGGACGAGTCGGATCCGGCAGAAGAGGAGCTCCGGGGCCAAATGGAAGAGGAGAAAAAGAGGTAACAGAGGAGAAATCCCATCGCCTTGTGGAGTCCAAAGCAAACTTTTCCCCCTAAGTGGCAAAATGTGAAAAATAAATTTTTTTAAATTGCCGTTATTTTGGGGGGGTGGTTAGGGATATTCTTATATCACTATGTATGGGTTTAAGGCTCAGAGGGTTCTCCGGACATTGTGATTATCCAGCACCTTTCTGATGTGTGTCCAGTAGACCTTCTAATGGTTTGTATCACAGTCCTGTTCTCGGCCCCCCGCTCCCGATTCCCCCATGCGCAGCCATCGGTACAGCTTCCCTATGGCCCTATTCCCTATGTTATTATGGCAGTATTATATGATTACATATTATTATTATTATCTTTTATTTATATAGCGCCAACAATCTATGCAGCGCTTAATACAATCCATATATTCAAGGGGTCTGACAAGACGAGAACTGACAGACTAAGACAAACCGAGGCTCGTCTCGCAAGCTTACAATCTTGAAAGTATTGAAGTATCACCGCGTCTCGCTGACTTCTTTCTGTGCCTCAGATACAAAATACTCTTCGGCCGCCTGAAGGGGCTGAAGACGGAGATCGAACACCTGCAGCTTCTGATGGAGAAAGCCAAGATAAAGCTGCAGAAAGACTTTGAAGAGTGGTGGTCAGCGGAGGAAGAGAGTCTGCAGGTATCCAGTCCCATTCATCTCCGGGCAATAAACCATCATACCCCCCCATCCTTACTACCGCGTAATACCCTCATCAGCCCGCTATATTATCCCCAATAATGAGTGTATTTGCCCCCCCCCCAAGTGCAAATGAACATTTTCGGTCATTGACCGAGAATTAGTAGGCCGGGGGTGTACAAAGCAATTAACTTTAGCTTATTTTCCTTTAGATGAAGCAGAACGCAAACCCTGCGTCACCTTCAGCACCGATCCCGCGGCATCACCGTCACAGCAGGTACCGCACGAGGTCGTTCGTCACCCCCATCCGATTGTAGCACTCGTGCCCCAGGCCATTATAATGTAGTCGGAGCCCACGTGTCTCGGGCGTAAGATAAGACCTCCCGGCACAAAGAGAGACCCCCCGTACTTAATATAACCAATTACTGCCAGTGTCTGTCCTGCCGACCCGTGCAGTTTCTAAATAAAGTTAATTAAAAATACAGACTGTCCATATTTTTAGCTGTTTGCTCACTGTGTGACATCGCTGCCACCTAGTGAGCAAGCTGAGAATTACACCTGGTGTACTGTATATGGATATTGAGGGTTAATTAGCCTGATAACAATAACTAATGATCACTTGGTGAAAAACTAACATTTCATGTATGGCTTTTAATATATTTTTATATCTGTTTTTTCAGTTTTTTTCCCTAATGTGAGTCAGGAGCTGGGATTGGGGGATCTGAGTTCTCGAGCCGAGTTCATGAACCCCATATTCAGCATTTAGCGGATTTACTGCAGGGGTATTTTAGGGTCAGATTCACTAAATCATTTAAAATGTTACTTTCTTGTTCTAGCATCTCAGGCTCAGTGGACCCGGCAGCGAGAAGCTTCGCAAGCAGCCCGGATGACTCGGCCGCCCGGCACAGGTTAGTCCCAATGCCCGGCGTACTGAGAGTAACTCAGCGAGGGGGAACCCCACTGCCCTACCGGACATGATTTACCCCAATCACACCATAGATACATTCGGCCTTAGATTGCCGGTACAACGCACCTACCTGAGATCAACGGTGACAGCCAAACGGTTCTAGTTTACGGTCCTTATGGAGATCAAGACCTGTCAGGAGGTAATAATACCTGTATTCAAGCAGCTGTGATATAGCAGGGAGGAAAACACCAATCAGACTGCATTAAATCTGCCCATTCAATCAGACCAAGACCCTGAGACTGGGGTAAAAACCCTGAAAATCTGCCCAGTCAGGCTGAGACTGCGTAAAAAAGAAACTGCATTTATGGCCCTGAATTAATCAGAGAGAAGTCTTATTTACATTATTTCTTCAAAAGTCACAAAATGAAGCTTTTGATTATTACTAAACAGGTAGAGACTTTTCCCGGCGATGCTATATTTGCTATATTTTTAGATATAACCTTGTATATATATCTTTCAGGACCCCGCAGACAGCAGAGACCCCGATTCCACTCACGGGGGACAGTCAGACAGATGCCGACATTCTGGCTTTCGTGAGAGCCCGTCAGAATCTCCTGCAGAGAAAAGGTAAGTCTGAGCGGTCGATGAACGCCGGCGCCGCGTTAGATTTGGGCCACCTGCATCACACACATTGTAAAAACATGGCTGCACAGCGGCGGCCATCGAAACGAATCCAACCAAATAGCCAAATGAAATAATTTCTTTATTCAGTGCGGTGTTTGAGCCGGGAAAGCCACCCAAAATATCACATGACTGACAGCAACGGCGACTCCCGTTGATGTCACAAAATCAGTGTAATAAACGCTGTTTATGTGAGTTCCTTTAGCACTGATTGAAACCTTATAACAAACAGTGGTTGTCCCAGGTGTGGCATGCGTGTGATGTCACTAATGTCCCAGGTATAGTATGTGTGATGTCACTAATGTCCCTGGTATGGTGTGTGATGTCACTAATGTCCCAGGTATAGTGTGTGATGTCACTGATGTCTCAGGTATAGTGTGTGTGATGTCACTGATGTCTCAGGTATAGTGTGTGATGTCACTAATGTCCCTGGTATGGTGTGTGATGTCACTAATGTCCCAGGTATAGTGTGTGATGTCACTGATGTCTCAGGTATAGTGTGTGTGATGTCACTGATGTCTCAGGTATAGGGTGTGTGATGTCACTGATGTCTCAGGTATAGGGTGTGTGATGTCACTAATGTCCCAGGTACGGGGTGCGAGTTCACTGATGTCCAGTAAAATTCTCATGCAATGCCCTTTAGCTGCCGACAGATTCCCGCAGGAGGTTTTGATGCCAATTTCCCGGTATGAAGCTTAAAAGATCACCGGTATAAGGGAGGGGTGTAATCGGGACATTCCCTGATCTCCTAGGGTCTGCGGTGTCTGGATGCTCCCATAATGCTCAGCCAGAAATTAGAAGCATTCTGTCCTGCAGCTGCAGTGAAATCGAATGGTCGTCCCGACAAACCGAGAGACTTATTGAAAAACTGCAGACTGCCGAGTATTTAATCCGTTTTCATGTGTCTCTAACGCAGGATCGGCACAGCAGTGACCGTGTACAGAGAGGGGGCACGTGCGGCCCCCCAATACTGTACCGCGCCATCTTCTCTCATCTTCCCACCATCCACATCACAACCCCGGAATCACCCAGAAATCCTCGTCATTGGTGAACGGCTGAAAAAAACACAACATCCTCCAAATGACTTCTGTCTGCGGGGAGCGCAGTCCATGCCAGGATAACCGAAAACATAATATTTCACACCAAAATTCTGTAAAGTAAAACGGTCTATTTATTTCAGACCAAGAGCTTCTCTATAAGACCTCAGAGGACATCCAAACCACTTGTAACGGAAACGAATCCGGCAGCCCCTGATGGGCGTCTCATGGTCGCCTCTGAGACACCAGGAAGGTTCTTCCAGCATCGCACTCCAGACCCGGGGTCTCCAGACCCGGGGGCCAAACTCCAGCAATAGCTTCTGTCCATAAATAACAATATTTTGGTGTTGAAACTACCGGGTGTCAGAAACAAAGACCTCCAAGTAAACCCTGGTTATGTTCTAATTGCTATATGGCTGCGTTATTATTACAGGTAACATAATGTATAGAATGACTTTGTGCTATTAGTATTAGTATTGGTATTACTTTTTGTTTTTTTGTAAATGTTGATTTGTATAAAATTAAATTAATGTTTTTGGTATAAAGATATCTCTGTATTGTGTTTGTAAAACCTTCCCAGCTCATCTCATTAAAAACACATAAAGAGTTAGTTTACTGATAGGAGTCAATCTACTAGACAACCCCCCCCCCTGACTCCTTATAATGAGAACCAATAGCCGGACTCTCTGATTAATGACAGTCTATGGAGGAACGGACTTCATTAGCATTGCCATAAAGCGTCAGCTCAGTGTGGTGTTTGAGCTGGGAAAGTCACCCAAAATACAGACAGCAGTGTCAGAGAACTTCTATACCTTGGAGTTCCAAATTATATAGATATCTTTATCCGGCGGCTCGAGACCAGACACACAGACAGGAGCGTGTGTATAATTAGATCTCTGCTTCACTCGGCGAGATAACCTCGTATATATACACTTCAGAACAAAAGGTACAAATTGTAACATAACCAAAAAAAATAACGCCTGGTAGCTTCTCTCCACGTTCCTTAGCGTAGGCGAAACTTTGTTTCAGAGGCGACCGCGACGCTTCATACAAAACCGAATAGATAACACAGGAACAAGACGTCTTCCTTCACAACCCCCCCTTTCTGTGGCTTAAGACCAGGGGTTTCCAGAAGGTACTAATTACCCCTGCAGGACTTCCGTTGCATCTTCACCGCTATCTCCAAAGACCAAAGACCTGAAAACTCACAGCCCAAATCGTCATCTGCCTGAAGCAACTTGTATTTCTTGCTCTTTTACTTGCTAAAGCGGTTTCGCTACGTATTACTATCAACTCGTTATATGCTTTAACGTCATAAAGTTACGCGAGACGCTCTGCAGATAGTTGAACAGGTTTGGAAAAGATGCGGGATACATTGTGCACACCAGATGGGTCAACCCAGAAATATTGGGCCGATCGCCAATGGCCATTTTCAGTAGTCGTTGGATTTTAGGTCCTTGCTTTAATCTTTGGTCTGGTAGGACTTCTCTTCAGATGCGTTGACTTTCTTGCAATGACTCCGGGTTGTAGTTCGTGAGTAGAATCGTTAGCCTCTGGGTCTGGAATAGAATCAGACTCATATTTATGGACTTTGTTCAATCTTTTTCTGTAAGGCCTGGACATATGTGGTCATATTCCCATTCTCAGTCGTGTCGGGTAAACCGAATCTACATACCGATTCCTTCAGAAGTTTACTTGCCGTCGCCTTTGTCACTGGATATGCTTCAGGCTAACCTGAAAAGACATCTACAAGAGCAATCCGGATATTTTGTGGAGTAATCGGTCCTTTTGGAACAGTGGAACCACCGTTGGGTTCAGTGATCTTGGTTGGCACGATTTCCCTTCCTTTTTCCACAGTCCATACACTTCGTGTAAATCCATGACTCGCGTTCTTCCGTATATCTGTAAAGATAAAGTACCATGGATCCCGAGAAGCAGAGTAGGTCTAATGCGGGGTGAATCAGGCCGGACTGGCAAAAGCCACCAAGGTCAGCAACAGGAGAATAGGGAGTACGCCAAAATCAGGAGACGAGGAGCAGGTCAAAAACAAGCCGGGTCGGTAACAGGAGAGCACGGTATGAGCCAAAATCAGGAAACAAAGAGTGCGGTCAGGCAGTCCTGGTCACCCTTTGCTGGTGTAAGACGTCTATTGTATCGCTGCTCGAGTTTGATCTTGTTAACCCGTTGTAAGGCATTCCTGAAGGCTCCCTGCTGAAATAGGGAGAAGGGGTCCAGAATGAGGCACAGGAGGTCAGACGAGGTCATCCTGGGTCACAAAAGGTCACTCCAGCACCAGCTTAGACGTGACCGGGCATTCATCGACGGGAGGCAGCTGTGGTGACATAACAAGTATGGCTGCCAATGGTTTTGCCAGTTGAACTCTTCCTGTATCTTCCTTCTTTTGAGATGTTAACGAGGGCGATCTACAGCGATTCAATATGCCTGCTGATTGCAAAATCTCTCCCTGCCCTCCATCCTGCGTGGATGGGGCAACCGGTGGTGCGCTGGGTAATGTTGGACCTTTAGGTTGCAGGTTAGTCGTGGAAAGTGTTGCATTGTATGTTGTGCTGTCACTCGTTTATTGTATGTTACTGTGCTTTTGTCTCTTATTAAATATCTGTTAAAGTAGAGGAACCTTTGTGTTATATTTTTAGATTCGGTTTGACGGCACAGCAGCGTGGTCTGCCGAGCGGTTAAAGCCGGTGGGAAGCAGCCGCCGGAGCAGAGCGGGACGTTGTGGGACGCGAGGTCAGGTAAGTCCTAACAATATCCGTGGTGACTGCGGTCTCACCCTGTATTTGTGAAGTCTAAACCGCTAATCATAAAGTCTAATCCTCGAGTCTTTCCCGCAGCTGCTTTCCCCGTTCCTTGGGGAGTAGCAACCTGTCCATGAGATATAAAAAAATATTTCAATTCATGTCCCCGAGAAACCCATCAATAACTTTTTATACCCGGCCTGGACAAGGGATTGTGTGGGGCGGAAAACCTCAGTGACCGGCGCCGCTCCCCAGGGAAGACCTCGGAATTAGGAGTCTTTGCCAGGCGGGCATTGCTGGCTTTGGGAAGGGTACGGCGGTGCCGGGCCGTCTGGAAGTTGCTGATGATTATGCTCCCTATCTGATTGTGGTTGTGTACAAATTCCCGCGTGGTTTTCAATTTCGGACCAAAATTTGAAGCTTTTAACTGTGTTTGTGTCTGGTTCGTGCGCGGGGGGGTCTGGCTATGTTTTTGGAGATTCTTATGAATTGACGCGATCAGCATATATATTGCTACGTTTGCAACCCGGGGGTCCCTAAAAGACCTGGCTTTGGCCAGGGAGGGAAAGAGGATCGGCGCATCCCGGCATGTTAAACGTTGCGGTGCTCTGTGAATATGGGCGATCATAGATTATCAGACCCCGGGCTGGTGAGATTCGTTCTCGGATCTGCTGCCGGGAGAAGGGCCGGAACCAAGCGTTCTTATCATTTAAAATCCATTCCTATGATGTGTATCGTAAACGCTCTGTCGCTATGGAAACATACTTATGGAGCATCACGTTATTACCCGAAGCAGACTGATATCAGAGCCGGCAGCCATCATTTAACAGACCAAAACCAGGTCAGGGAGGAATCGGCCCGGCAGACCTCATATTCAGGCTTGCGTTAAT
>VKOC01011937.1:0-16406 GCA_009364415.1 Spea multiplicata
GCCGACGGGGGGCGGCATTTTAAACTTCGCCCCAGGCGGCGTTACGCCTTCGGCCGGCCCTGCCAGGGCATTTCAAATGCTGGTATTTTAACAATTTCCAAGCACACATTCTACCACAAGCTTTTTTGTGTGTTTTTTCCCCACACACATTCTACTGTAGGTATGAATTTACATTTCCTGGTGTTTCACTCTCAAACATGTGTTCAGCAACTTCTCCAGAGTACAGTGATACCACCAATGCATTGGGTTTGTCAGGTTGTTTGGGGGTAAAAGGGACTAAAATCTGTGAAGTGCGCATTTTTCAAATTGAAATTTTGAAATCTGGTCATCCTGCCCCATTTGTTCTTTGAAGATGGCCAATTCAATTTACCCCATGAAATCATATATTTTTGAAAACTAGTTACCTCAGGATATTTCAAATGCTGGTATTTTATTATTATATTTTTTTCATGCACACTTTTTAACACCAGCCTTTCTCAAAATTTGCCATAGTATATTTTTGTGTTTTTTTTCCACACACATTCTACTTCAGGTATGAATTTACAGCGACTGGTATATGTCACTGTGAAACAATACCTCAATATGTGTTCAGCAACATCTACTGAGTGATACCCTCATGCATGGGTTTGTCATGTTATTTGGGAGGTAAAAGGTCACCTTTGCGAGTTATACATTTTTGGGGAATTTCAACATCTGGTCAGTCTGTGCCCATATCCTATTTTGGGGACATCTTTGAACCATTTCAATTTACCCCATCAAATCATACATTTTTTAAAACTAGACACCCCATGGTCATTTAAAATGCCAGTATTTTAACTCTTTCCTTGCAAGGATTTTTGTGAAGATATAGCACTAATTTTAGGATGGTGTTCTATATCTGAGTTCATTTGCAGGTATACAATAATAATGCATGGAAACATAGCATTGCAGGTATAGATAAACAGCACCCACAAACCCAGCACTGCAGGTATAAATCAACTGAATAAGACATGTATTTGCAGGTATACATAAATAATGTATGGAAACATAGCATAGCAGATATAGCAGATCAACAGAAAAAAACACAAACCCAGCTTTGCAGGTATAGATCAATTGGAATTCACATAGAAACACAGCATTAAAGGTATAGATAAACCTTCCTGAATTACAGGCATAGATCACAGGTTGCACATCCCAAAGGCCAGTCCTGGCATCCACACTGCCCGCAAAAAAACCTGACCAGCAGCCAAATTACACACATGGGACGTGACATCTTTGTCCCCAAACAGCCCAGCATAAGTCAACTTTGTCCCCAGCCTCTGCCATCTTTGTCTCATAAACATGCTACCTGTGCCACCTTTTGTTGCATATACACCCTGCTTATGCCACACACAGACACTTTTAGTCACTTACTAATTTACACTTTCATTCACACAATTTATTCACACAGTCATTTCCTCTCTCGCTCTTTCACACAAATTTACAAATATTCATTAATGCATTCTCAGAAATTAATTAATTCTCTCACTCATTCACACAATTTATCCACACATTAATTCATACTCTCACTCATTCACACAATTCATACACATATTAATTCATTAATTATCTTACTTATTCACACAATGCATCCACACATTAATTAATTCATTATCTCACTCATTCAAACTCTTTATTTCAAAGTTTAGTTTCATTGTAGGAAAATAAATCTAAAGTGCTATCCTTTGAAATGTCAAAAGCTGTTATCACTTCAAGGGATATTAAAATATTTAAATACTTCCTATAACAAATGTGAAATGGTATGATTTTCATTGCAGGAGTGCTTTTGTAGTAAAAAACTGTGAACAAGATAGTGAAGCTGGAGAAACAATTAATGTTGAATCCAATGACAATACAATAACCGGAGAGGAGGGAACATTAAACTGGTGAGTAGCAATAGGCATTTTTAATGCCCTTAGGCTCTGATCTGACAGATCATTTTAATGACTACAACCACCTCAATGCTGGTTACAGCATTGGCAATGTTGGGGGAAAAATGAAACAGAAATATTTTTAAAGTGAGAAAAATACAATAAAATTAGAAATACTTATAGAAAACATAGTGATGTCACCATAAGGGTTAATGTCTGGTTAGAAGAGTGATTCCTAAGGTATAAAGACATCAAGGAGCTCATCAAAGTTGAAAAAAATAATAAAGCACCTAATACTGCTCCTACTACCAATACAAATAATAATAATAAAAAAAATCTTTGCTGTCCCGTACTGAAATGCTTTAAAAATAGTAAAAACTACCATAGGATGTAAATGAGCATTTTTGACAAACAGCATGAGAGGTATTTCTGCTCTTAGAGTTGTTTCTAAATAACCTTTTTTAATCGGTGTCACATAGTATGTGGAAGAAATCATAAGTGTGGCAAAAATATTCACGTCTATAGGATTTTGAAAAACTCTGGTGATGAAAGTGTTAAGCTGACTTTAAATAAAAAAAATACAACAGATGGAGCTCTGCAGTAAATGGCTGTCAAAGTTTGTCCTAACTTAAACGTAATTATCCCCCATTCATTCTTTTTCTTTCTTTCTTTCTTTCTTTCTTTCTATCTATCTATCTATCTATCTATCTATCTATCTATCCATCATCTATCCATCCTCATAAAGTACAAACTGCATTGTCCATAATGGGTATAGACAGCTAAATGGCAACTTATTTTAGAAATCCCTAAAGGCTTGCTTCATTTTACTCATGGATTTAATGGCCTAACAACATTAATTGCAATATATTATGAATTACAGGTTGTTATATGTCTCTTCTATTTATTTTCAGTACGCATGTAGTGGATGGTCCAAATAATGCAGTGCAGGAGGAAGGACAGAAGAAATGTGAGCTTAAGAGTAAAACTATGGACAATAAGTCAACTGATGTTTAAGTCAAAACAATTATTTTACGTTCCTGTGGTGCTAGAGAACATCATTAATACTGCAATTGTTTTGCACTTTTATTACTTCTATCATTAGTCAAAAAACAACTGCGAAAAATAGCATGTTGTGTTTTTATGTATGCACATATTAAGAAAACAGTATGACATTAAAGCAGTGGTAGCTACTGTGCTTAGTAACTTTTTTAAGCCAATGAATATGTGTTAGGAAATTTAGATGCACTGGTCTTGGTTTTTAACTTTATTAGTACTGTTTACAGTTTGAAGTAATTCAGGCTTAATAATGTGAAACACTCTGGTGGGCACTTAAGGCAATATCAGGCTAGCGTTCCCAGTAGTATGCATGGATACTACTATAAACCTGGGTGTTAGGGGAGAGTGTATTGGGAGTACAGAGGAACAATTGTTGCTATTAGATAGATCACCAGCTAAAACTTGTTCCCTTTGATTCCACAAGTCCCCCTTCTGCGCATCATAACAGTCTAAGTGAGCGAACAATAGCTATAGGACATAATGGGGTGTGCTAGACAGCATACATAATGGTGTGAGGGAAATCATTGGGAAGGAAACAACCAAATTGCCACCTCCCCACCTACCATACAAACATCTATCTGTTTCTAGGTCTTTCCTCATATACATAATAGTGTTAACATGTATGTTACATAATAACACTGGAAAATGTAACTATGTATTTTATGATATGCTAAAAAAATAAGTCAATAAAATATTTGAACAAAACATGTTTATGTAATGTTTGTATATGGTAGTCACATAGGAGTTGTACTGGTCTTCAACATATGGGTGATTATTAAAATTGGGATAAAATCCTTTAAATACGTTAATAAAAACATTCTGTGTGCTTCTCTTTATCACTCGCCTCTGCTTGCTGACAATGTTGTATTGTATCAATGCTGCCAAATACAATTCAGAGACAAATTTATAAAGCCATCTACATTATTAGAATGACACTTTTATCTATAAACCTGTGTTCAAAGTATACAATAACTCTTCTGAATCAATACTTTTATTGCTGTAGAAATACAGTTTAGTGACTGTAGCACATTGTTAGCATTTTTCAACATCCTGTTTTACAGAGTCTACTCAAAAAAGAAATTTTCTGTATAACATACGCACAATTTTGTATCTCTTGACTTTTATTCATCATACAGCATGACTTTGGTATCTAAGAATTACCTTGAGGCAAGGAAGGCTAATAATCACATGTGTGATTCTTAGCAAAAATATCCCTAAAAGGACACTAGCTTCCACCCAACACTTTAAGCTAGCATTAACCAGCAAAACACATTAGGAAGCAAATTCCTTGGCCCAGATCAGATCTCTCTGAATAATAGAAATATGGTAGCTCTAAATGTAATTTTATGGGATACATAAAGGCTCTATCAAGACTAAACATTCCATTGATGTAATAAACCATAAGTTTGAAGTACCTGAATTAGTAAGACATCATATCAAAAGAGGCATTTACAACCCACATGTGTGTGGTATATTTATTTAACTCACATGTATGTTGTCACATGACTCTTTAACTTCAATTTGGTTATAGGTATTTCCTTTGAACATTAAAAAAGTGCATCGCAGCAGAAGACAGAATTAGGTAGATGGAGACATAGCATAATAGGCATAGGGACGAATTCAAGTAAGAGTTTTAAGTGCAAGGAAATCCATATCGGTATTAGCCTACAAATTATACTACCTGCACTCATGTCAGGTTACTAGGTGGCCAGGCCAGGCAAACTTGTCATAATGGAAACATGACAAATGAGTGGCCAGGCTGATATGTACATATGATAATGTTCAGGGCCAGCCTTTGGGGTGTGCGAGCTGTGCGGCCGCACAGAGCACCATGGCAGCAGGGGGCCACTAGGTGACCACATGTCACCTAGTGGCCCCCGTGTGTTGCCCAGGTCCCGTGTGGCCTAATTGAAACGCTGTCTTTTTTTTTTTAATTGACGAGGAGAGAGAGGCGCTGAGATCATATTCCGGCTCTTAGCAGTGAAGCAGCGCACACCGCGGCAGAGCAGGGAGGCAGAGGCCTCGCGATCCTACAAACTACAAAGGGGGAGAGGGGTCAGATAGTCAGAAAGGGGGGGAGAGGGTGTAGCTAGAAAGGGAGGGGAGACAGTGAGGAAAGAGCGTGGTAAGAATATTGAAATAGAGTGAGAATAAGCGAGAGAATGAATTAATTAGTCTGTGGATGAATTGTGTCTGATATTTATATATATATATATTGGGAGCAGGGGCTAATATTTATATATTGGCAACAAGGGCTAATATTTATATACATATATTGGCAGCATGGGCCAATATTTATATATTGGCAGCAGGGGCTAATATTTATATATATATTGGAAGCAGTGGCTAGTATTAATAGATAATCGGCAGCAGGGGCTGTTATTTTGAAATCATATTTCAATCATGGTCTTCAAAGATAAAAATGCATGTCTACACACATCTATGTGTATATATATATATATATATATATATATATATATATACAGTCTATGGATAGTTACCAGCACTCTAGGTCTTTTTCCAATAAAGACAAATTCCTCTTTTGCAAGTCAACGTTTCAGTCTTTATTTTGACTTTCATCAGGAGTCAGGAGTGCTAGTAACTATCCGTAGACTGTGTATATTACTTTGCCTTGTTACCTAGCACCAGGCTACAACAGAATTGGTTTGGAGTGCAATAGCATATTATTGTTCTCACTTCACTTCATATTATTTTGTGACCTCACTTCATAGTGTGTCCCTGAATGGCAGAAATAAAATGCGGTCACCCTAGGCGCCTTCCTATCACCAAGGAAGGGCCGTGCGGAGGCGGATGCACGGTGTGGACCCAGACAGGACTCAGTGCTGGTGCTTCATGCTGAGCACCAGAATATGACATCAAATCCCGGCACTCAGCAGTGAAGCCACAGCAGAGCAGCAAGATAGAGGCCTTATGCTCCCACCACAAGACTTCATCAAGGTGAGTGACCTACACAGGGAGGGTAGATAGTGAGAAGTGGGGAGAGGAGGTAGATAATGGGAAGTGGGGAGAGGGGGTAGATAGTGAGAAGTGGGGATAGGGGGTATATAGTGAAAAGTGGGAAGAGGGGGTAGATAGTGAGAAGTGGGGAGAGGGGGTTGATAGTGAGAAGTGGGGAGAGGGGGTTGATTCTATTTCGGATCAACAGGGACGGCTTCTTAAAATGCCACCCCTGTCAATTCAAAATAGAAGTGAGTCAGCTGGCACCGCTCAATAACTTTTGTGGGCGGCACCAGTGCTGCTCAATGACTTTTGTGGGCAGTGCCAGCCCCGTTCAGTGAGGAGGGTGGGTGGAGCCACCGGCAGTAGCAGCGGGGTTGTCTGCATCGCACAGATGTTTGGCAGCGGGAATCCGAGTGCACATCGGGGTCTTCGGTCAGGTAAGTTGATGTAACTGGGGGAATGCTTAGCAGTGGGAGTCTGGAACAAAGATGCATATGGCAGACTGGGGGCAAAGGCAACCTCTGTCCCCAAATTCCTATAGGCATCTTTGTCACTAAATAGCTTCCCATAGTCCCATGTTTAGTGTGCGTGTGTGAGAGAGAGACTGCCTGAGTTTCTGTGTGTGAGAGAGAGAGACTGCCTGAGTCTGTGTGAGACTGCCTCAGTCTGTGTGCGTATGTGTGTGACTGCCTGAGTCTGTGTGTATGTAAGAGAGAGACTACCTGTGTCTCTGTGTGTGCGAGAGAGAGACTGCCTGAGTCTGCGTGTGTGAGAGAGAGGCTGCCTGAGTCTGTGTGTGTGTGTGAGAGAGAGACTGCCTGAGTCTGTGTGAGACTGCCTGAGTCTGTGTGTGTGAGAGAACACACATAAATAATCTTTAATTAAAACTAGTTGTTTGTTACAAGATTTTTTTTTATGTGATGGGGGGCGCCAGAGGAGTAGTCTGCACAGGGCGCCTGAACACCTAAGGCTGGCCCTGATAATGTTAACCGTATGGCTTACTTTGAATCAAAATCCAGGCTTACTGGCTTGTTATCCTAACTATATTTGGTTGCTAAGAGACTAGGAGGCTTTAGAATCAAGCGATAGCTAAACAGATGTGCGTTTATGGATTTATCTGCAGACACACTAAATGTATTTTTTTTAAATATAACCACTTTGCTCCAGAAAGAGAAGCTCTTTTACTGATGGGGTTACCCACAAGACAAGGACTCTTTTACATACAGACAGGAGTCTCACGCATTAGAGAATGGGTTGTTGTGGCAGCATTCCAAACCACATAACTGTATAGACCTGGTTTCTGTTATAGAGCCAACACAATGGAACAGTACCAACATATTACATCACCAACAATTTTTTGAGTTCTGCCTTTTTTTGTTTTGCCTTTTCAAACCCCCCCCCCAACTTACCCTTTTTCTCCTTCATTTTTTGTATTATTTACCTGGCTGGCAGACTAGGAGTCCCTTTATTAATTATGCAATCCCACTCTGAGACCATTGGGAGGGGGGCAGGTATATTGGGGATTATATGTTTTCGCCCAATTTGCACTCACAATCGAGATGACCATCAGAGGCTATGGAAATGGAAGATTTGCAGCATTGTGTAAGAGGAACAAGGGAGGCAGGACAACCAATTCCTTCCTGAGCGAAAATGTGTTGGGGTTGGTTCGTGATACCAGTAGGGCTGAAGGGGTTACTTATTAGAACAAGAGAAAGGGAAAAATAAAGAAAAGGGGGAAAATGATACATTGAAAAAAAGACTGGACATAACCCATATTGTTAAAATTCTGCTGTGCAAATATTTTTTTAGATCTAGGTTTTCAAATTGCCTCAGGTTAATATTCAACATTTAGTTGAGGGCCTTTTGCTTCTAAGTATGGGCCTGTTTTGGGCACTGGGTTGTGGACACATCCCTACACAGTTCTTTGTGAGTGACCCAGATGTTCTGGTGGAGCATTGTGTCTCCCATGAGTCTGAACATGAGTTCCGTTTATTAGACATTTTGATATGTTATTTGTACCAGATTCAGTCATAGCAAAACATGAACAGAATATGGAAATGTATTGAGGATTAAGGGTACATAGAGTGACCGGAGTATGGAACAATAAAACTTTAAATTTAATTACATTTGTCAGCCATTAATGTCACACTGACCTGATGAAACCTGATATAACAATGCACATACACATATACATTCAAGTTCACATACACATTAATGCTCTGATACATACAAACATACATACCCCTATCTAAGTCCTGTCTAAGGCACTTGTTCCTGTCTCCGCATGCCGGTTCTAGTTTGTTTAGAAAGGGCTCTTGGGCAGCCACCAATGGCATAACTACATGGGTTGCAGGTTGGGAGGGCCCTTTCTGAACAATTATAAACCAACATGAGGAGACGGGAAATAGTGGTTGCAGGTGTTGCAACTGTGACCACTAGTTCGTGTCTCATTGTGCAGGCTCATAATTCAGAATGGGCCCTTCTAACCTGCAACCCCTGTAGGTACGCCACTTGTGACCACTCAAGGAGTAGTCACAGTTTCCTTAAAGAAACCAAACAAGAAGAAGTTGAGGGGAGTGATGCTATGATCTTGTAATTCATGAACAAGAGTTAAGAAAACTGACATACATTATGGTAGAGGGAGATCACTGAGACATTTGAGGCATCTGTATGGTATAAAGCTCTGAAGAAAGTATCAGGGATATACAGGACCACTGGTAGATAAACCAGAAGGTGATGTTATGATAATATCTGGTACCATCTAGACTAGACAGAATGTACCCTGACCATTTAAAGGATTGCTGGCGAGGGTGCAAAATAGAGAAAAACATGTACCACATATGGTTGGTCTGTCTGAGGTAGACAATTTCATAGCAGTATATTTTCCCTCATCATTAAGATTATTACCAAACCCCATCCATTACTTGCATTGCTGCATTTGTTTCCAGAACAGACACTTTTTAATGCACAGAAGATAATCATGTACATCTTGATAGCAACAAAAATACTTATTGCTAGATGCTGGAAATCTGCAGTGGTCCTTTCAATTATTTCTAAGCATTACCAAAGGAAAAAAATATATTAATACGCAGCCCACTGGGTCTTCCATTCAACACATACAAATTATAAGATGACCCTTTATGGCACCTTTATGTGGAATCTGAGGAGGGGAAATAGGGTAAACTGTTTTGTTATGAGGTTGTGTGAATTTAATAATGCAAGTAGGAAACTTTGTAAGGTATGGTATGCATCCATATTAAGAATTGAGTGCTCTTCTTGAACCAAAAAAGATCCCTCTGGACATTAGATTATCTTTGTAAAGTAATGTTTTGACTCATATTTTGATCAATAAATATAATCTTGTACATTATTACATTTATAATTTTATTTAACCATAAAAAAACAAAGCACTCTGAACATTCCTTCATCTTCATTTTTCCAAATAAATCTGTGTTTCCCAAGCTATGACTGCTGTTTCCAAAGCTCTTGTATAACCAGAAAGGTTAATCCGAGCCTATATTCCTAGAATCTCCTCCCAAAATAAAAAAGGGTGTAGGGTGACACGCTACTCTTAAAATCCCGGGCTTACAGTCATCTACGTAATACTTTTGTTGCAAAATGCCACAGAAAAATGCTGAAATAGCCTACAATGTGCTTTCTTGTTTTAGCTTTTGCAGTGCCATTTGCCAGGCTAGTTTAGGTCAACATAGGACAACATAGACAAGTCCCATACAGTTCTTGTACCATACAGCATGTAGTGAATAATGCAGTATCAGTCATGATAGTAATATACCCCTACATACTGTACTAGAGTGGTACTGTGAAACCTGTCCTTAGATCACAAGGCCAGTAGCCAAAAAAACCACATGCATGTATCCACGCGCTATACTTTTGCAGCATGCAACTGCCTCCTCGGATAAGCATTGATGTGGGGAAAGTGCTGACGGTCACTAGCTCAACGTGAATTTCATGAGGTCTATTTCCATTTCTGTTATACAAACAAAACTTGTTACGTATCTTAAAAAGTGTTAATCTATCAATTCCATGGAATATGCTCCCATATTAAAACATTTGTGCCAAAATTCAAATGTCTCCCCCAATTGGTTACGGAAATACCAATATTAGTCTTCTTAACAATCCATTCCGGGCAGGAATATTCCAGATCTTCTCCCTGCCTGATCCTGGTTGAAAAGGAAGTAAGAAAGTGCCTACTCTGTTTATATATCTGCTTGATACAAAGTTGTAAACATGAACAATGAATGAGAGAGACACAAAGCATTCATGCATAGGTCAGCAGTCATATCCCCCTTCCCCATTGGTTCAGGGGAGCCCATGTATCCACCAGGCTGCCGCATTGGTTGGAGGTACTGTTGAGCACGAACCCATTGGACATTTTTCCAGTCCGCACAATGGCCAGTCCTTTAAATTCATGTCTATATATCTCTGTTAAGAGGGAGCCACATTTAAGTCATTTTTTACACAGGGTGTGGTAGTCTATGGTCAGCCTTGTTAGCTATCCACCAACAACTGACCTAGATATTTTCAAAAGAGCTTAATATTTGCCTAAATGCCTTGATGAGAACCGGTCTATAATAAGCCTCATTGTACATAAAATCTGCTTTTGCAATACAACCATGTGGGGAAGGAATTGTGTCCTGCAGGCTCCTGGCTGAAAGAACTACTGTATCTGTGGGATCATGTGCAATAACCAGAAATCCACATATTATTTTTTTTTTTTTTTTAAAAAGGTAAATTAGAGAAGGGCTGTCAAGGGGGAGTAGGAAGTAAATTGCCCCTAGGATGGTGTGATTGAAAGGTCACTGCTTGAAGCTTGAGTTATCATACTAGGGATGTCTGTAATGTGAGTAATGAAGAACTTTAGGTGACATTTCTATGCTACCTTGATCCTTTTTATGGGTTGTCTATAGATTTTTTTTAGACAGGACTAGAAAGTACATACGCCTGCACTATGCTTTATTACAGGCCCCCCAGAACCTGAAAATCATAATTATTGTTAATTTCTATCATCATTTTAATGCTAGGTTGTTGGTATCAGATGCTCTATTAGCACACAGGGCATGTGGTACCAACTACAGCAAAGGGGTTAGGGGCATTCATGTCTGTATGCAGTACAATAAAAATACAGCACACTTTAGACGTATTAATTTATATAATAAACTAATAGAACAAAATAAGATGACTGTTGCTTTAATGGTTATAATATTACTATTTCTTCTTCCTTGTCAATTTTACAACAAGTTTGCCAAAAAGCTGACAGGCTTAGATCACCCCATCACACCATTTTAAGTGAAAGTTAGCAATGCTCATGAGTTTCCATTTCTTGCATTCCCAGTTTTACGCTGCATCATTAATATCCATCCTATTTATCCTATAGACTAACCAACAAATCTAAACATCTAAATCACTTGCATTCCTATCTCCAGTCCCCATATCATTGAGTTGGTTTTTTTTTGGGGGGGGGCATAACCCCTTCGGGTCCAATGACACACTATGTACATCATAAAAAGATAGTCCCATGATGTACTTGCTATGTCATCCGTTAAAAAAATGCTCCCATGTTGCTGCGATCACCAGGATCACAGGGATATGGCTGTTGCTGACCACTCTGTGACCAGGTCTACTGCCGATTCACCTGCATTTCTGTACATGTCACCGCTTCTACAGCCAATCACATGCACGGGTAACATCAGATGACTCTCTGCTTCTCTCCCTCTCGTCATGAGCATGAGCTGGGGGGAGACAGTAAACAGTGTTTCCCTGGATCCCAAGCCCCAGGTTTCTTTAAACAAAACAACAAAAACTGAAAAAAAAAGGAAAATATATTTTTGGTATTATTCCTATTTACATGATCTGTGTATAATTTATATACCTGTGAATAAAACTGAATATTTTTTATATATTTATCCTACATATATATATGAATATGGTTCCAAAGGAAACCACTACTTGTCTCAAATATACGGTATATAGTTAATTTATCTGGGCACAGTAAACAAAAAAGAAGGAAATAAATATTACATATTATTTCGTAATGCACCCTGCAAACTTACCTACTCAATTACATATTAAACTGGTTTTATCCAAAAAAGATAGCAATTCAGTAGCTCCCGTGTATGGTGTTGGTTAAATATCTGGTAACAAGGATGTTGAACTTGAATGGCCAATAGGTTTCATGGTTATACTGATGCACATTTACCTATATGAGTACATTTCACATTACTGACCAGCACATATAAAGTGCCACCCTGCAGCGTGTGGAATGTATAACTTCAAAGACATAAAGCAATTATTCAGTTATATAGCTGCCTCATTCCAGGGGAACATTTCGTACATGATAGCAAACAACATATAAAAAATGACTGGTTTGATTCCTCTAGTATGTACTTTATCTGGCTGTAAAGGTATGACTCTCGTCTGGAACGTAAGTGGTCGTGGGCTGAAAACCTACTTTTTCAGAAAGGGTTGCAGATCAATGGAACAGCCGCCCATCAGAAGTGGTAAAGGCTAGTACAGTGAGGGAATTTAAAAATGCTCGGGATAGGCATAAAGATATCCTGAATCTAAGACAAGACGAAAGACTGATTACGTTCTGGGCAGGTTAGATCGCCCAAACAGTTCTTATTTGCTCTCAAACGCTATTGTTCTATGTTTCTATAAACCATGTCAGAAAATTGTCAGATGTTGTTACCTTTGCCGTACAAATTACATTTTAATAAAATGCATAATTAAATATGGCTCTGCAAAGTTATTTTTAAATGAAATGTATTTTAAAGGGGAATCTGGTTAGTTTAACATATGGAGAATACAACATTATCCCTTAAATACACTGTATAACTATATCGCACGATGTATGTATGTATGAACCTGCTACGCTATTAACATTTATTTTCTAGAGTGTAGTGCGTAATTCAATTGTGGAGTTCAAATGAGGCCAGGAAAGGGTTAATCTCTGTAAATAGTAAATTAGAGCCTCAATTGAGCAAGCACCTTTAGATCTGATAAATACCAAGCACCGGCAAACCTCAGACTGTATGATTAGGTAAGAGCTTGTTACTTGTGATGCTTTGTTTAAGTGTTCTGTGGGTTTGGTCCTGTAGCCTATATGCGTCTGTAACGTTGCACTCTTTTTATTAGATGTTTTATAGCTGATGTGTTCTTGCACTGAGCGTTTAATGCAATTCTTAATAGCGGATTGCATATTTCTTGAAGTGTTAGGTTGTTAAACTATTCTTTTGAGTTTGAATAACTGTCTATTGATATATTTTGGTTTTGTGAGTTGTGTGTGTGTGTGTGTGTGTTTGACCCATGCTCTGGACCTTGTGGTCACAAGGAAATCAGCATGGAGTTGGTCATGTGCTAAGTGAAGTATACTGTGATATAAAGGGATTAGGATAGGCAGGGAAAAGCCTCTCCTGCCCACATCAAACGGGTTATTGAGACATGGACTGTAAAACAAACTAGCCTGTCTCCTTTTGCCAGCTTTTTATTCTTTCCCATATCATCACAAAAGAATATCCTACACATCAACCGGTTCTGTAGGTCATTTGAAGGTAGGTGGAGGTTTTTCTCCGTAGACTTTAGTAGTAACTGAGTCATTCTGACATAGGTTAATTTTAGTTACATAACTTCTTTAATTTTTTCTTTTTATTTTGTATCTTTTCAACATATGTTTAACGTGTTTGCAAATAGACTCTGGAGTGTCTGTCTCCTGGTGGCTTGACTTTGTGGGTTCTTAAAATTTTGGGGGAGGGGGTTAGATAATTATGTGTCTACCAGTTTGAGCCTTTAATTGGCATACCTGTCCCACCCACTCAGGGTGTGCATAGTATATAAACCTTTTTATGGTAGCATCCCTATGGCACAACTTGGATGTATTTTACACATGATCTAACGATGAATGCAATGTAATCCCTGCTGCTTCTTTAGTTTGTCTCATTTCTTTTCACTATATGCAGGTAAGTGTGAAGACTATATAACAAGCTATCAATTTTTTTTAGGCTGTATTGTATTTTTGGTCTTGACAAACAACTCAAGGCATTTAGAAGGATATACGTGTGTGTGTGTGTATGTATATATATATATATATATATATATATATTATACACACTGAGGCTAGTTTTTTTTTTGGTTTTTTTTGATCAATCAACTGATAATTGATGTTTGGTTTTTAACCTTGGCTAATTGTCTCTACTTCTTTCTCTCTAGCTATGGCTGCTTTGAACAAGGCAATGTTTTCCTGCATCTCTTGGAGGATAATTGTGGTCCTTGCACTTGTTTCTATTGGCCATAATGTTTCCGCCCAGTTTCCTCGCCAGTGCGTCACCCCTGAAGTTTTAGCGAGTGGGGAGTGCTGCCCAGGTCTTTTCCCTGAGCAGTCTCCAGACCCAAATGACCAGTGTGGTGCTACAGTGGGTCGTGGTATTTGTGTGCCAGTTATAGTGGACACCAGACCTCATGGACCCCAGTATCAGCTCGATGGGCTAGATGACCGAGAGCAATGGCCAACACGTTTCTTCAATAGAACTTGTAGGTGCGTGGGGCGATTTGATGGCTACAACTGTGGCAGCTGCAAACCTGGGTGGACAGGTGATAAATGTGACCAGGCAGTAGTAGCAAGTAAGTCGTTTTCCACTTTATATATTTTATTTAAATTGTAACATGTGTAAATTCATCTGATTTTTTTTAAAAAGTCTGAGTCTTGTGGCTTCCGTCAGGCAATTGTGTAAAATCCCTGATACCCACCACCTTGTGATAGTTGGTCTCCAACCACTATATTTAAAATCCCAGTGACTAAGAAACCAAAAAATATTGTGTTGGTGATTTAGTAGTGTGTGCACATGAATTATAGTGACTATGTTCACCCTTTATATAATGACCACTATAAAGCATATGTACAATTTTTTTAGAAAAGAGCCACTGTTACAATCATAACAAAATAGTATAATTGTCAGTGGCACAATTATACCAAAAAATATCGCTACAAGATGGCTAACAATATCTTGTGGGCCAATGCCATCTTTGGAAAAAATCTGACTGGTATGTTTGATATCTGTAGCCAATAATTATTGCACGTATGTTTA
The DNA here is from genome assembly GCA_009364415.1 of Spea multiplicata. Lineage (NCBI taxonomy): Eukaryota > Metazoa > Chordata > Amphibia > Anura > Pelobatidae > Spea > Spea multiplicata. Next base: position 15,008 of record VKOC01011937.1, read on the forward strand.
CCTAGCCATAACACTTTCTATCCAGTCAGGAGAAACATCTTAGATCTGCGCAAAGAGGAGAGGAAGAAGTTTGTAGATGCCTTGGACCTTGCAAAGAGGACAATCCATCCAGATTATGTCATAGCCACAAGGCGCTATGTAGAGCTTATAGATCCAAACCGAAACACCACAAACTTTGAAAATATATCGATTTATGACTTCTTTGTCTGGACCCACTATTACTCTGTCAGTAAGACTTTTCTTGGCCCTGGCCAAGGAAGTGCAGGTGGTATAGATTTCTCTCATGAGGGTCCAGCGTTCCTTACCTGGCACAGGTACCACTTGATGCAACTGGAAAGGGACCTTCAGGTATGTAACTTTCTTTCCCTAAATTTACAAATTCTGTTTGTTTGTGGCTTTTGATAAAGCTCCATAATTCCTTTGTCTGTTTTGTATAGAAACGCATAGATATCTAGATGACTCTCTAACAGTTGCTGCATACCGTAGAAGTCTTTATTTTTAATCTTCTCAAGCTTGTTACTCCCAGTTCACGGAGTTATGAGAAATGCACACTTTTTTTGTTTGTTTAGAAACTGCTTCGTGATCCCTCTTTTGCTCTTCCATATTGGAACTTTGCTATTGGTGGAAATGAGTGTGACATCTGCACAGATGACCTTGTGGGTGCCAGAAGTAATTTTGATTCTAATTTGATCAGTCCAAATTCTGTGTTTTCTCGTTGGCAAGTTGTCTGCGAATATGTGGAGGACTATGAATCCTTGGGAACAATCTGCAACAGTAAGTTCAGAAAGAAACTATTATATTTATGTATAGCAGATTAAAAAGGGAATTTGGTGTTGAAGAAAATCATTTTCCTTTCTAGATACAGCTGGCAGTCCTATCAGGCGAAATCCTGCTGGAAATACTGCCAGGCCAATGGTACAACGGCTTCCTGAGATACAAGATGTTGTACTTTGCTTAGAAGTGAATCTGTTTGATACACCACCGTATTTCTCCAACTCCACTGACAGCTTCAGGAATGCTATTGAAGGTACTTTAACTCTCAAATAGTCAAAATGACTGTAAAGTTACTGCATGATTACAGAAATATAAGGCAGCTTTGAAAGTTTACATTGATTACATGTACCAAGGTCTTGATTAAAGGAAAGTGTTTTGTGGAACCTGTTTCATCTTCTTACAATGACTTAATGTGTGAACGCTTTAAAGTAAACTCCCCTTGCAAAATAATTATCAATCTAATTTTGCAGCTCTACCTAAGCTCCTCTTACAAGAGAACACTGGGGTTGGTTCTTAATAATGCATATTAGAGTTGGGGAATGAAATGCATCTGTCCTGTCAACTTCCCTTTTTGGCTGTTTTTTTTTTTTTTTTTGGTAGCAAAGTAGGTGCCATACGGGCATAA
>VKOC01011941.1:0-12034 GCA_009364415.1 Spea multiplicata
TCCCATATTTTTCTCTCCCTCTGGGTGCGGAACGATCCCATCAGTACTGACAGCTTCACATCCTGAATGCTGTGTCCAGGCTGACAGAAGTGTTCTCCAACAGGTGTGTCTATCCCCCATGGGCTGTTGGGCATCTAGCACACATGATGAGGTACACCACGTTAGACGATTTGCACGTAAAGCAGCCATTGATTTTGTGGTATAAGTGTGAGCCTGGTATCTGTATTTGATCTGTGGGAAGGATGTGTGCACAGGTCTCGCATCTCTTTTGTTGGCAGGGAGAGGCACCATTTACTGTTTGCCTGTGAAGGACCTGTGTTTGAGATTGGGAGGCTGTTTGAATGAAAGCAGGATGTGGAATGTGGGAATATCGTCCAAAGTCTTTCATCAGTGTGCAAGATTTCTTGTAGTTCCTTTTGAGATCTTGCGCAGGGCTTCCATTTGTGGATTGTAGGTGGCCACTAATGGTACTCGATCTCTTTTTTGTGGCTGCTGGTATCTCAGGAGGTTTTCTCTGGGGATATTGATAGCTTTCTGTATTTGGGAGTATGTGATTTTTATACTGTACCCATGGTTGATGAATTCCTTACGGAGGTCCTGGAGGTGTTTATCCCGGTCCATAGGATCCAAAGAGATGCATCTAATGGCTTGACTGTATATGATTGAGTTTTTGGTATGTCTGGGATGGAAGCTGTGGTGTTTCAGATAGGTTGGTCTATCTGTTGGTTTGCGGTAGAGTGAAGTCTGAATGGACTTAACGTAGATGGTGGTGTCTAGGAATTGGATGTTAGTGCGGGAGTAGCTCAGTTTCAGGTTTATGTTAGCATGAAAGGCATTATAGTCTTCATGAAATCTGAGGAATTCCTCTTCGCTACCAGTCCAGATGATCAGTATATCGTCTATGTAGTGGAGATATACCAGTGGTTTGGTGCGGCAGGTGGAGATGAAGTCCTCCTCCAGTTTGGCCATGAACAGATTGGCATATTGTGGAGCCATTCGTGTGCCCATATCGTTCCCTATTTTCTGGAGATAAAAGTCCTGTCCAAATGTGAAGTAGTTGTGGTTGAGACTAAACTGTATTAGCTGTGTTTTGGGTTCCATTTCTAGGTATTTGCGGCAAGCTGCGATACCGTCACAATGGGGAATGTTGGTGTAGAGGGAAGGTAGCAAGAATGGTGCCATCAGGAACTGTGCCAACGTTGGTAAGTTTGTTTAGGAGATCGGTGGTGTCTTGGAGGTAACTTTACTAAGGGTTTAAAGATTTTTTCAACCCAGCCAGAAATGTTTTCTGTTAGGGTTCCGACTCCTGGAATTTTAGGTCTTCCAGGGTTTCCCTCTTTTGTGTATTTTGGGCAGCATGTAGAAGGAGCCCACTTTGGGGTCAGTTGGCACCAAGCCTTTCACCTGTTGCCTGATGTTGGGCGGCAGTCCTTTTATGCATTTCTTAAGTGTTTTAGTATAGGTGTTTGTGGGGTCCTCCTGAAGTTGGAGGTAGTGTCTGTCATCAGAGAGTTGTCTGTGTGCTTCTTTTATGTAATCCTCAGTGTCCATAATAACCACAGCATCTCCCTTGTCTGCTGGTTTAATTGTAATGCCTCGATTGTTCTTAAGTGATCTAAAGGCCTTCTGTTCCTTCCTAGCTAAGTTGGCAATTTCTTTGGTTTGTTTCTCTAATATTGGCTCTGTAGCTAAAGCTGGTTTTGGAGTCCAAGTGGATTTCTTTGTAGTGAATTTGTTGTATCTCTTCATAGTGTCACTAGTTTCATTGTCAGTTTTGTCATGAAAGAATTGAGTGTAATTTTCTGAAGAATTCCTCCATATCACTGCACAGGATTATTTTGTCCAGAGGTCTTGCTAGGCAAAATGGTAGACCTTTGGAGAGTACAGACAGTTCATCCGTGTTTGGTGTGTACGTGGAGAGGGTGATCACACAGCTTTGGTTGGTTGTTCTACAGCCTTAAAAGACACCAACACAAGAACATTAGTAAAGAGAAGACATTTACATTCAGTTACATTATTATTAATCACATAAACCTCCTGGTGAAGCCCTTACCTTTCTGGCATCTAACCACCAAAACCAAATGTCTTCCTTTGGCCGTTTGAATGATGCGATTCTCCAAGACTTTGCAGGTGACTTGAGAACCTACTGATTAGTGGAGGTCATATCGAAAAACAAATTATTATTAAAACACATTTGTAAACAGAGTTAATTTTGTGTGAACTCCCAATCTCACTATCATTACTGTAGAAATCTGATCCAAAAATCCCAAATGCGTTGTGTATTGTCTACTTTTTTTTAAGGCTGCAGTTCCTTTACCAAAGAGCTTTAGTAATTATAACCCCTCCTGTCTATAACCTGCTCTAATTTGGCATTTGTAGTATTTCTTGTATATGAAACATCTCCTGTCTCTTTAACAATATGTCATCTGGTGTAGAAGCTCTCGTTGTGATGTCATAGTTATATTATATAAAGCCAGGTCTTCACAAACTGCCAATTCCAATATTTCCAATTGGAAAGCGGATAAAGAGGAGAGATAGTAGGAGAGAGAATGGGCTGCTCTAAACCCCAAAAGACCCTGCTCTTCCTGACAGCAGCTGCGGCCGGGGCCCCTCCAGCGGCAGCGGGGCTCCTGGTGTTCAGGGGCCTCCAACCGATGACCCGCATGGCACATTTAGTAAAGCAAGTAAAGCCTCAGATACAAATTCTGTGTAGGTTCTGCATGTTGTGTGAAAATGATACATTTTATAATGTTTCTTTTTTTGTTTCAGGAATTGTAGCGAATAGAAGACGACGATCCCGTAAAGTAGAAGTAGATGCGGAATAATTATTATCAATAAAACATTTTTAAAAAGCTAATTCTTGTCTGTATTTCTTTACACGTAACAAGATTAATCACGTTAACTCATTCAGCGCCAAACCCAGGGACTGAAGCAGGGATCTGACACTTGTGTAACTCTATAGAAATCTAACATTCAAATCGTATCATGAAAGCCACGGAGAAAAAGGGGCTGGGATCAGGGTGACGCAGGCGCATTATATAGATATATACATTGATGCACACGGGATGGAAATTCAGAGTTTTTATTTGTTCTGTTTGGGTAACGAGCTATAAGTAACGCTTCCTCTGTACCAACTGATGCTGGTTGCCTTGGTAACCATATGGTCCCTGCATGTTGGCGCCCAGAATACCCGCGAGTCCAGACCTCCGCTGGGTGCACTCCCGATAACGTCACCATGATGGGAACATTTAAAAGCTAGCTTACCTCGCAGTTCCTGGCTCGGTGTATTTGCCATCCTGTCTAGTTGGGTTCTAGTTTCTTGTTATTTGACCTCAGCTTCTTTAATATATACACATATATACTGTGCCCATTTGAACCCTCCCTGCGATGGCTTTTCTCTGCATACCAGACTCCGCTCCTATTAACCCTCATATTACACCAAGCCACATTATGGAGACCACAGGGTTATTCAATGCTATACCCGCCCTCACCCAGCAGGTTGCATCATCATCCCAATCCGTCCAGGATTTGCAGTCTGGTCAGAACCAGCTCTGCCAGCAAATTCAACAAGTCCAGATGTCTCCAGCTCCTTCGTAGAATCCACCTGACAGTATATCTCCTCCTGCTCCTATACCCCAAGTGGTTCTAAGGCATTCTAATACACTAATATAAGGAATGTTGTTATTGACCCCGTCATCAAGAGGGTAAGATTTCATTTATCCGCACTCCGAAAAGATTAAAAGCACCACAAGTATGTACCCCCATTTATCCATATCTCTTACCTTACAGCGCACTAAAGGGCCTATCTCCCTATGATTGACTCAAGAACGGGTCTCCATCAAACCCCCCCATGCAAAAATTGAACCACGGAGGGAGTATTGCGCTAAAATATCTCCAAAAAGTAAGTGGCCGCATTTATTTATTAACCGCTTTATTTGTGTTTAAAACAGCAGCAGATCTTCTCAGTGTCTTCAGGGGAGTTATATTTAAAAGCTTTTATTCTTGTTATATTATATGCAGCGTCCCGGCTCCCTGAGCATCGCTCTCCAACGTACCGTCGGATTTCTGCTCCTCCGCCTCTCCTGTGGGCTCTCCTTTCTCAAGGAACTTGGTCAGGTCGGTGAAGATCGGGTAGAAATCAAAGGATATAAAGCAGGGGACCTGGAGAACAGAGAAGAAGGATCAGGTAAAACTCTTCAGCAGTTGTTGTCGTTGCGTTGTGCCGGTTCCCGGTGTGACCTTTTCTCCTTCCTTGCGTTTTATGTATAAAGGCAGCGAAGTCACTACGTGGCATGAAGCGAGGAGGTTTATCCGTCCCACGCCGCGGGTCTCCCGCTCTACCTGCAACTACGTTTATAGCAATTCTATGCATGAGATTGAAATAAATGACAGGTGAATTGCGGGATAATTATAATGCTGTAGGCAGGGCCGGCCCAAGACATAATACCGCCTGGGGTGAAGTTTAAAATGCAGCCCCCCCCATTATCTACCCTTCCTCTCCTACCCCCCCCCATTATCTACCCTTACTCTCCCTCCCTATTATCTACCTTATCCCTCAGCCCCCCTTTGTACTTTGTAGATGATGTCATCTTCCGGCGCTCAGCATTACAAGCCGGCACCGAGACTGAGCTAGAGGGCTTGCAGAGGAGCTCTCTAGCTCTCTCCTCCGCTTAAAAAAGAAAAAAAACAGGCACTTGGGGTAATGTTGGAGTGGTTGGCTTAAAATGCAGCATAGAAGCTGCAGCTTTGAAACATAAAATCTAGACAACACTGAACACGACATTATTCTTGGACCCAGATCCCTCTGTCCTTTTCTCATCTTGTATTTTATTCCTCATCAAATTTCTACAGTAATGTTGATGTTGGCGAGATCAGGAGTTCGCACAACATTAATAATTTATGACCTCCAGTACTCTAATCAGTAGGTTCTCAAATCACCTAGAAAGTCTTGGAGAGTCCCAACATTCAAACAGCCGAAGGAAGACATATATTATCTGGTGTTATTGCGTCTTTTAAGGAAAGAGGAATATCAGGGAAGGAAATATATGATGTCCTATTAGGCTGACATATTTGCTTTTGGAAGCACCCCCAGCTGGCTCCTACGCAGTGCCCTCCGTGACTTAAATGCACAGCATCCATAGTGTAACGAGGCCGCTTGGATAGATCAGAGATCTCCCTCGTAACCAACAGCCCTGATAACCCAAAGAGGGCGATCTGCGTCTGGGTTTTGTGGCAGGGGGACGGTTATAATTACGGGGGAAACATAGTTTGTAATACATCTATCGGATATTTTATTTGAAGCTTATCCATTTTGGTGGCTGTTTATATTCAAATAACTCAGGGACCCATCTTTGAAAGCAGTTCCTTCAGCTGTCTTTAGTATGTTGGGAGTTTTATTCCAAGACCAACTGGAGACTCACAGAATAGCCTATGAGTTATTAATATACATGAAAATAATTGATGCCGTTAGTCTGTAATATATGTATTCATTCAGTTAATAAAGCTTCTATCCCAAAGTGACAGTGTGTGTTAGTGTATGGCATCAGCATACATTCATACACGGTAACACCATACACTACACACGGACAATCTACTGCCATCCACTAAAACTCACATCCCATCTTACCTCGCATGGATCGCTCTGTGTGAGCGGCTGCCACTTAAGGAACCCATCTTTTAAGGGTAAGTAAAGTGTCATTCTCCACAAAACCCGCACAGTTGGCCTACCAATCCATGTTCCCACGGAGCCCCGGTATATGACGCTGTATCTTGACACAAGTATAAGGACATCACACAAGGGATGAAGAATCCACTGGACTGTCAGGAGAGATCTTCTCCTTCCAAAATGGATGATCTACCCGTTTGACCCTACAATTTACTGAAAGAAAGTGTAGAAATGGAAACGTTATTAGCATAATAAATCCATATATTAAAAACTATCAATTATTTTCATGTATATAAATACCTAATAGGCTATTCTGTGAGTCTTCAGTTGTTCTTTGAGTAAAAACGCTCAAAATGCTTTGAAGGATCTGCTTTCTCTTGTGTGTGGTGTTTGTATATTTAATTGCATGCGCCTCATATGAAATATCCAATACATGTTTTATATAACTGCCCCTGTTTATGAAGGCATGTTCCCAGTGATAGATTCTCGCAGGGGTTGGAAGCCTCCCCAAGAACGCCATACCTGCTACACCTCCTTTACCTAATAAAAACACCTCTGTGACATTAATACACCGCCTCCTGTCCTGATGTTACCACAGCCCAATATAACCATACGCAAGAGCCGGTCATAAATACAGTCGCCCCTGTAAGTGTGTGCCATCCCCCACACCATCCTTCTCCTCCAATAGTGTTCACGTATCGCTGAGCGCCTATGGAGGAGGTCTCACTCGCCTGAAGGCTTTGCACATTACAAACTCCATTCCAATACATCACAAACATGTTTCGTAATCTCTTCCCTCTCCTATAACCCTCAATGTCTGTTCTCCACATTCAACACCCTCTTCTGTCCCCTAGCACCTCCCTCACTTTCTAATCTCTCTGCCCAAGAACTTGCACATGATTTAAAAACAAATTAGACACCATCGGGGATAACATTCCCCACCATGATGTCAATCATATGGTGCCCCCTTGTCCCTGTACCTTCATATCTCCTGACATTCTTACCCCAACATCTGTAATCTCTCTCATTCCTCTGGCATTTCCCCATCCTCATTTAAACATACTATCATTTCACCCATCTTAAACAAACCCTCACTTGATCCCACATCCCCATCAAAATATTGTCCAGTTTCTCTTCTCCCCCTGGAATCCAAACTGCTGGAACGATTAAATTATAATCATCTCTGCTTGACCCTCAACAATCTAGCTTCTGTGCACAGCGATCCACTGAGACGGCACTCACTAAAATTACTTAAGACGTCCTCACCGCTTAAACAAAGGCTGTTTCTCATTACTCATCCGTGATACAACTCCTACCTCTGTACATTTAATGTGTCTGTCACTGGAACCTGTTCATCTTCCCTACCACTATCTGTTGGTGTTCTTCAGGACTCAGTTCTTCGGCCTCTACACCTCATATCTCCCTTTCCATCTGTATGCAGAAGACACCTTAATCTAAATTTATTCTCCTGTCCTTTCACCCTCTCTTCTAACTCACCTGAAGATCAACATCTTTAAGACTGAGTTTATGTTAATCCCACCACCCGCTCTGTCCACAATTCCTAAGATCTCTTACTGTGGACAACTCTACTATCCCACCGACAGGCCGAGTTCACTGCCCTGGTGTCATACGTGACTCTGCTCTCTCCTTCGTCCCTCACCAAATCCTGCTGCCTTCACCTGAAAACCATCTCCCGACTATGCCATCCCTTACACAAGAAACAACTAAAATATGAATCCACTCCCTGGATTATTGCAACTCCCTACTAACTGCTCTCCCCTTCTCCCTGCATCAATCCGTCCTCAACACTGCAGCTACATTAATCTTTCCTGTCATTTGTCCACATCGCTCCAGAATCAAAGTCAAACCTCTGACCCTGACCTGCAGAGCCCTTAACAACTCCACAGCCCATTACATCTCTATCCAAATACACCCTCCATCTTTGTTACTCCATGACGTCTCTCTTCTACCATCATTATCTCTTCCCGCATCCAGGATTTCCCCCGTTCTTTACCCCTTCTGTGGAATTCCCTTTGAGGTTCTGTCAGATTTTCTCCCTCATTCCAAAAGCTCTATGGAAAGCTACCTCTTTCGAGAAGCATCCAACCTTTCCTTTTAACACTCTCAGCCGGCATCTTCTCTAAGTAATCTGAACCACCGACGACAGTGACGGCTCATCCCGGCTCCTCCACATCCAAGCAGTTCCTCTCCTTCTGTTTCACTTCCCCCTGAAGCGACTGTTTTTTTTGTTTCTAAATAACCGCGTCAATGTCAATCCATGTGTGTAAAATAAATAATAATAAATACACAAAACAGGTTTTCAAACATATGAAAAAAAGAAAATAAACAGTATATAGAGTAATGATGTGAATAAATCTTGAAGGTATAAAAGAAAAGACCAGCCTCTTAAGGTAAATCTGTGGCAGTTCATGTAGAAGACCGGAAAAAGGCACTCAAACCGATGAGCGGACGGGGTCTATCAGCCATCAGTATGAGGCCCAGGAACACTAGGACCCCCGCAGCTGCTGTCAGGAAGAGCAGGGTCTTTTGGGTTCGAGACCAGCCCGTTTTTTCTCTTCTTTACCTACTTTGCCAACGTCAGAATGAAAATGTCAAGTACCGTCTGATTTCTGCACCTCCGTGTCTCCTGTGGGCTCTCCTTTCTCGAGGAACTTGGATCGGGTAGAAATGAAAGGCGATGAAGCCGAGGAGCTGGAGAACAGAGAAGAAGGATCAGCTAAAACTCTTCAGCAGTTGTAGTCGTTGAGTTAGACTGTGTGGGTTCCCGGCGTTACCTTTACTCCTTTCTTGTGTTTTATATAGAACGGTGTTTCAGCTTTCAGAGGTGCTGAGCACAATCATCTTCGGATCTACAGAGCGTGGGATATTATATCTCAGCCTGGCGCTCCGTGACGTAAATGCACGGCATCCATGGTGTAACGAGGCTGCTTGGATAGATCAGAGATCTCTCGTAACCAGCAGCCCTGATAACCCAAAAGGGTGATCTGCGTCTGGGTTTTGTGGCAGAGGGACGGTTATAATTACGGGGAAATGTAGTTTGTAATACATCTATCGGATATTTTATTTGAAGCTTATCCATTTCGGTTGCTGTTTGAAAATTCAAGTAAATATTCAAATAACTCAGATGAGGGACCCATCTTTGAAAGCAGTTTCTTCAGGTGTCTTCAGTTGGTCTTGGAATAAAACTCCAGACTCACAGAATAGCCTATAAGGGGTTAATATACATGAAAATAAGTGACAGAGTGTGTGTTAGTGTATGGCGTCGGTATATCTGTAAATTTGTAGCCCTTGTAACCCACCGATAATATCTGCAGGTTACATGACCTGAAATCCAAGTCACAGGCGGCTGTGGGTTTCTTGGAATATGCAGGATGCAGGGCTATTTCAGCCATTCTCATGAAGGTTGGCCCTGTATCATGCATGGTTCAAGCAGGCTTACTGAATCACCTGTCCGTTTAGTGACTCGACCCGTGTGTTTAGTGCTTTACTTATGCATGAGGCGGGGAAGCCAACCTGCGCTAACCCTTCATCATGCATAGTTAAGTGATATGATTTTGTAACGCATGATACGGGGCTAACGCACATAGTGTATTTAAATCTGGCCTTACAATAATCGACACAGCGCTGGCCCCGCACACTGATTAGTTAAATATGTATGATCTACATGGCTTTTCTGAGTGCTGCTCTTCCATAATAAATCATTAAGTAGAAATGGTTAAGCTTACCTGTAAATAATCCTCGGACCCCACAAAGTTACTGCTGCCATCTGTATCTTTTATAGGGAACACTCGGTGCTGCGGGGCTCACTCTTCTTACGTTTGGTCTTCACTCAGCGACTTGAAGTGCTTCATCTTATGGTAGACAGAAGAGAACGTCTTTGCTCGGGGGAGACGGGTATTTCAGTATCTTCCGCATCCAACGGGAATCCGGGTTAAAGAGAACACTCCAGGTGGTTGGAGTAAAGGATCAGTGCTGTTCCTGTTTCATCCGAGTTTGGATCAAATTCTTCATCTTCAAGAGATAAAGAAAGAAATGGTGCGTCATGTAACACGTCTGGGTGTAAAACAAACCTTCACAGCCAAGGGATACATTTACACGGACAATCCAGTGTCTGGGAACCTTAGGGGGAAGCTGCAGCTCTCCGCTTTCACTGCCACCGACACGTGGCAGGAGATGCTGATCACATATGGGGGGGCACCACAGAAATGTAAAGGAACCTCTCGGCTCCTGCGTGCATCAAATGGCTGCGATCAGGATGGATTGTTTGTTCAAAGCATTGCTTATTGCGGCCGTCTTTCTGGTTAAAGGAATCCTCCGGACATCTTCTACCCTGTAATGTGTGTTTCCCAACGTAATATCCTGCAGGTTCCTGGATGGGGTCTCTAATGAGTCCTTCTCATGCAAAAATGGAACCACGGAGGGAGTATTATATATAAAGTATATAAAGGATCTCCAAAAAGTAAGTGGCAGCAATTATTTAGCTTTTAATGGCAGCAGATCTTCTCAGTGCGTCTTCAGGGGAGTTATATTTAAAAGCTTTTATTCTTGTTATATTATATGCAGCGTCCCGGCTCCCTGAGCATCGCTCTCCAACGTACCGTCTGATTTCTGCGCCTCCGGCTCTCCTGTGGGCTCTCCTTTCTCGAGGAACTTGGTCAGGTCACTGAAGATCGGGTAGAAATGAAAGGCGATGAAGCCGAGGAGCTGGAGAACAGAGAAGGAGGATCAGGTAAAACTCTTCAGCAGTTGTAGTCGTTGCGTTGTGCCGGTTCCCGGTGTGACCTTTTCTCCTTCCTTGCGTTCTATGTATAAAGGCAGCGAAGTCACTACGTGGCATGAAGCGAGGATGTTTATCCGGCCCACGCCGCGGGTCTCCCACTCTACCTGCGACTACGTTTATGCCAATTCTATGCATGAGATCGCAATAAATGACTCGTGAATTGCGGGATAATTATAGTGCTGTAGGGTCCTCTATCTACAGTTTGGGACAGTCGATTTCAGCGTGATCACGGTGTACTTATCCACACTGCTGGAACAATTAAATTATAATCAACTATATTTCTCTGCTTGACCCTCTACAATCTGGCTTATGTGCTCAGCGCTCCACTGAGACGTCCTCACCGCTTAAACATGTTAGGTTTAGGTTGTTTCTCATTACTTTTTACTCTTGCAGTACACCATCCCGTCCTCGCTCATGGCATCTGTGATACAACTCCTACCTCTGTACATTTAATGTGTCTGTCACTGGAACCTGTTCATCTTCTCTACCACTATCTGTTGGTGTTCTTCAGGACTCAGTTCTTCGGCCTCTACACCTCATATCTCCCTTTCCATCTGTATGCTGAAAACACCTTAATCTTAATCCCACCACCCGCTCTGTCTACAATTCCTAACATCTCTTACTGTGGACAACTCCACTATCCAACCGTGAGACCGACTTCGCTGCCCTAGTGTCACACGTGACTCCGCTATCTCCTTCATCCCTCACCAAATCCTGCTGCCTTAACCTGAAAACCATCTCCTGACAAAGCCCATCCCTTACACAAGAAACAACTAAAATATGAATCCACTCCCTGGGCTATTGCAACTCCCTACTAACTCCCCCTCTCCCTGCATCAATCCGTCCTCAACACTGCAGCTACATTAATCTTTCCTGTCATCTCTCCTCTGTGCAAATCGCTCCATTGGCTCCCCAAACCCTCCAGAATCAAAGTCACACCTCTGACCCTGACTCTGTTTACAAATGTGTTTTAATAATAATTTGTTCTTCTTTATGACCTCCACTAATCTATCAATAGGTTCTCAAATCACCCAGAAAGTCTTGGAGAGTCACAACATTCAAATGGCTGAAGGAAGTTATATTTGTGACTTTGTGACCTATTGATAACTATGTGAGTTATTTAGAAGAACTTATTTTATGGTAAAACAATTTCCAGTGTTATTGGGTCTTTTGGGGCTGTCTAGGAAGTAGCGAAATATATGATGTTCTATTAGGGTTTGAACCATGTTAAGCCATTGAGAAAACAGGAGAAAAGTATAGTTAAAATGATACCATTTATTGGCTAACAGAGTTTGATTGTGAGCTTTCGAGACCAAGTTGTTAGGTCCCTTTAATGAAGCTAAAACAGAATTTTCTAAATACAAAAGCACAAATCACAGGTTAACAAAAAATTAAAATAAACATAAAGGTATTGGGGAATTTGCTCAGCAGTAAATTAGCCGGGACTAGCAGAGATCTAATAGACAGATAAGGTCCGGTCAGAGCATCTTTGGTCAGTTTACTCCAGGTTAGAGGGACCATTGTTTGAGATTGGGAGGCTGTTTGAATGAAAGCAGTGGGGAATGTGG
>VKOC01011946.1:0-10179 GCA_009364415.1 Spea multiplicata
AACGTCATGTCTAAGAAATGTGGCTTGCGAGAGATAACAGTTTTGAGTCATGCTACATTGACTGATGAGTATTGTTTTACGGTATTTATTTGACTTGGACACTTGGTAATTGGCACTAACCAAATACTAATGCAGAATACAAATGAAGCCACAATAAACTGGCCATGGTGCAATTAGATATATCATCCTGTAGATCCGTTGTGTTACACATTATTTACCATTGTCAGCTTTCATTGTCTTTCAGTTGTATTTACTGTTACTAGAACATCTATAGAGTTCTGCACCGCTCGTAGTGTGTTCTCTATCTGTGTAATTTGCCACTTGAGGATTATTTGGTGGACATGACTGACGTATGCAATACAGTAATGCCAAACAACCACATCATTATCTGCTCAGCGATGCTGATGGGAGACGTATTTTGAAATAGAACCTTGTAAACCGTATTAATGCATCCCATGGTTTTTGCGTAGGCAAGAGAGCTGTTTCTTAAAGCGGCAGAACAAGAGCAAAATGGAGCACTCTATGAAGGTATTTATTCCTTGTAAAATGATTACCATTTCAGCTATTGTGCATTGAGCCGTTTTGACATTTATACCGTGCGTTTGTAAAGCTGTATTTCTATCATTTAATGTGGCATCTGGCAAGCTATATATTTAAAAGCTACGTTGGCCCTTCTATTTCGGAAAATAGAGATGACATCATCACAAATGACCTCAGACCAACACTAGCCAGGATTTTTGCAGGCTGAGGGGAAAACAAACTTCAGGGCTACCCTAGAATGAGTTGTTTTCTGAGTATTGATATTTGCTGTAGCAATTGGTAGGATACACTTACTGACACTTTATACGATAAAAAGCAGAGCTCGTTTCATTAGTTTGGCTATTCCTAAGTAACATGCGATATTTAATTATAGTCTTACTGACAACGAGGGGGCTTTGCAAACATACACTTGCCGGCAACATTATTATAACATCCGTTAAAAGGGATGAATAGAAATGAATCTGGGTGTAAGTTTTCTGCCGTCAAGGATATGTTTAATATTTTCCTAAGCTTTGGAACTGTGTTGTGTAGGTGTGATGGGCATTTTGTATGTTTGGTGAAAAGTTAGAAGACATTCCTTCACTGTTATCCAGTCCTTACGGTTAATAGGTGACCCGCATAGTTTACAGGGAATACGTCATCTGATTAGAACACGGTATTTTCCAGATTGAATCATGGAGATGATGTCACTAAACCCACAATTTCCTGGGAAATTGACTTTGCGATGATTTATGAAACCTAATGACCTTATCCAGCACAAAGGCAGATCTTGCTCTGTATGATGCTTTTTTTTAATGTGGGGGGTTTTGCCTCACTGATTTAACTATGCATTATGCAGGGCGAGGTCACTCTGACCATCTTACGGAAGAACATCAAATGCACTTAGCGCACTCCATAATGGGTTTTTTAATTCTTTAATTACAGCTAGTTAGAGTAACGGTATTCAGACCTGCATATGACCTTTTATCTCGCTCATTAATGGTTTCTAATTTTTTTTTTGTGTGTGTATTCCTTTGTTTCTAACAGCCATTAAATTCTACCGTCAAGCTATGCAGCTGGTCCCAGACATAGAGTTTAAAATTAATTACAACTTGTCTCCCGAAGGTGACGGCGTGGGGAAAAACTTGTACGTACCAAACTATTACATTGTATATAT
The DNA here is from genome assembly GCA_009364415.1 of Spea multiplicata. Classification (NCBI taxonomy): domain Eukaryota; kingdom Metazoa; phylum Chordata; class Amphibia; order Anura; family Pelobatidae; genus Spea; species Spea multiplicata. The sequence continues at coordinate 1,697 of VKOC01011946.1, forward strand.
TATATATGTAAAAATGTTTTGTGCTTTACAATAAAGCCTTTTGTATTGTTAATGGCTCCCAAAGTGGTAAGTAGATGTAGGCTACTCAACAGATTTATTTGTATAACAAAGTCAAAGTTGTTATGTGAAAGCTTAAGGGGGAGCCGTCACAACACACCTTTTAGCATAGTTATAATCCTTAAATTAAAAAAAAACTATATATTGTGCTTTTTTTTCTTTAGGTTTCAATTAGTGTAATGGTTTAGGGGATATTTCACTTAAATATAAGAAGCTGGTAACCTTATGGAGTCAGAGATCCGTGTCAATCTGTGGATTGATCCAACATCTTTCCAAAGGCAGCCTGAAGTTTAACAAAAGAGAAGAAGTAGGTTATAGATAATCTGTCACTCTTGCCCACCGGCTTCCTGCTCCCTACCTCCCGGTATTTGGATCTCTTCCATTTACAGCTCCTCTTAATGGCAGCTGGTTCTTCGGGAAACTAATATATATTTTCTGACACATCTTGGCACGCGTCTCGGGTTCCGTAAGTTAATATAATATCTCCAAAAAATTACATCAAACTCAAAATGAGAAGCACAAGCCATAGATTTATTAAATGCCTATGGGGACGGCTGTAAGAAAAGTATGTCTCCTCCATTCTAAATCTAAATTCCGACTCCCATCAACAGAAGGCAGCAAGTGTTCCGCTAAATCCAAGGGTCTGATTCGGACCCTTCCATCAGAGTTCACACAAATCCAATAGATAAGCAGCCCTTCTCTCCACAAATAGTCAAAATCATAAACGCCTATTTGTGGAGAGAAGTGGCGCTTATCTTTTTGACTTAAGAAATGTAGCCGGTCGCTATCTTTGGCTCTGCTCTGAAAAAAACTGATTTTAGGGATGTTGTAAAACACGCTGTTAATGAGACAATCTACAAAAGATTCATCTGGGTCAAGTGAACTATCCCTTCTCTATAGGTAACTCGAGGGAGGTAATACATTAGTGGCCCCAGTCTGTTGGGTATCACACATTAAACATGCTTTGTAAGTTTGTCTATAATGCACATGTATGTACAGAAAATAATGTATTTATTGTGTGAATGCATTTTACCCATTATTTTTTGTTCTGTTCAGTAAACAGTGTGATGGATTAGTTTTGCAAAACTATATGATGTATATATCATGGTGTGTAATAAGCTATTCTGTTATGCTTGTACGTTAATATTATGGCTTGCTCAGACCCTAAAGCTCAATTTTATCACGGAGCAAATTGTTGATAATATGACGTAGCCTCTAGGCTAAAAAAAAGGGAAGACGCTCTCCCTCCCTCCCAATATGGTGTCCTCTTACTCAAAAAAAAAAAAAATGATTTTGTGGAAAACGTTTGATTGAACAATGCATTATGCAGGGCCATCCTTTTTCATGCTTCATATCAGCTAATATGAGGAAGTCAAAATGTTCCACTTTTACGCAGACTCCCCATTTAGTGAATAAACCCCACCGTTTGCAAATAACGAGACATGTTAGTTTTTGGGGGTGTGGTTAGGGGCGTGGTCACAAGGTGTAACTGCTTAAGCTGTTCAGAAGAGTTCATTTTAGATCCACGATGTCGTTTGGAAATCGAGTGCCTGCTGTTTATATACTCATTGTTTTGGCTTGTCGGGTCATATTAAATGCATAGCCAGCAAATATTCTCGGCTAATAGCAAATAAGGATCATAAACCGCCCGCTAGTCCCGGAAGTGTTTTTGAGGACTGTGTAATGTCTCATCCTATAAGATGATCTATGATTCCGCTAAAAGAAAGAATATGCTTGTTGCTACAACTGCCATCAGTCTCAGCCATGCGTGGGCCGAGCGTGATGGTTGTTGCTGTGCAGACGCCCGGCCAGCTGTTTAATGAATACGGCGCAAGGCAGCCTAGCTTCGTTGCGATTGTTTCGTTGTGTGTTGGGCCGGCAATACGGGGCTCTGCTCGGTGTAGTTTTCCCGGACGCTTCCCGGTGTGTGTTTGTGGGCGGGGCCGTCACCGGGGACACGGAAGTGAGGCTTCACTTACGTGAAAGTTAACTCGGTAACTTGCGGCTAATTCCTAGGGGATTTCTGACACGATCCTAATGATAGGGCCCCCGCATCATCAGCGCCCCATTTAACTGTTAAAGCAGCAGCCCCTCCTTTGGAATGTGACAGCCATGTAAGTATAATCCACGGACGCTTTGTCCACGCCCAGTCGCACACAGTGTTAGTGGGGACATGCCTATAGAGCTCCTGTGATGTGAGCAGGGCCCGGTCTATCCCTAGTACAGCGCTACAGAATATGATGGCGCTATACAAATCAACAAAAAGTAATAAAGTATAGCAGTTGCCATGCTACTGTGCCTGATTTTTATTGTATTTATATATATTTCCTATTAACTCTGCAGCATGGACGATGCCAATGATGACGGCAAGATGACTGACCTCTTGGCTTATTTCCAACATCAGCTGACATTGCAAGAAGCCTCGCTTAAACTGTGCAGGCCGGACCATGAGCTCAATCAGACTCATATTTCAGGTAAAATCGCTTTTGGCCTCCTAAGGTTACTATGGTGTTTACATTCCACATCAAACCGCACCGTTAAACTTTTTTTTTTTTTTTTACACGAGATACATTCCCAAATCTTTTGGTTCAGTTTCTAAGACTGCACAAAAAGGGCCACTTGCCCGATCTAAAGGAGCTCGGTGCATCATTTAGGGGGCTGCTGTTGAGTATCCTTGTTCAGGGTGGATTATTGGGTTCCACTGATCCAAGTTGTAGCTCTGATGATTTTGGTTTGGTTTACTGATTTACAGTGACACAGATTATTTATTATATATATATATATATATATGGCCTGTACATCATCCTGTTATTTCTCTTCCTAGAGCTCCCAATGGAGGTGTTGATGTATATTTTTCGTTGGGTGGTTTCCAGTGACCTAGATCTCAGGTCGTTAGAGCAGCTATCCATGGTGTGCAAGGGCTTTTATATTTGTGCAAGGTATTTCTGATAATGATTTTTTTTCTTATTATAAGTGCATATGCTTGTTTATTGTGGGTTTATTTGTGAAATTGGAGCCCCCATTGATATTAACGGATACATTTAAAGCCAATTAAGGGTAAAATTCATTGAATACCAGCTACAAACAAGTTTAGATTCTGGCAGGCTTAATTAGAAAAAAAGATTGCTTGTCTCATTTAACATCTTAGTCCTGTGTTTGTTATGGTAGAACCAGGCAATCTGTTGCTTTGGGACTTTCTGGCAGAGGGGCGGATTGGTGTCTGTAGCACAATATATTTGTGTAAATTAGTGTTAAAGTCAATGGGGCCTGATGGGATACACCTCAAGTTATTAAAAGAGCTTGGTGGTGTACTAAAAAAAAATAATTAATGAATTTATTTAACAAATCATTGTTAATGGGAGCAGTACCAGAAGATTGGAAATTAGAGGAGGAGAGGAGTCGGGCAACTACAGGCCAGTTAGTCTTACATCTGTAGTGTGGAAATTAATGGAAACAATGTTAAAGGACAGGATTGTTTAACATCTGAACTCACATGGGTTTCAAGATCAAAAACAACATGGGTTTACCTCAGGAAGATCTTGCCAAACAAATCTTATTGATTTTGATTGGGTGACTAAAGTAATTGATCCTGGTGGTGCAGTAGACATTAAGTATCTAGGTTTCTATGTGTGAGCCTGGAGCCAAGTTCACACACAAGAGAAACTTTGGAGAACCCGAAGATACCTGACTTGCATCCTTCTTCGCATGCTGTTCCTGTAGGTATATAATAGTATGTAGTATAGAAACATTCCTATGCACTTGCAGAAGGTACGCTGCAATTTACACTATATGCGGTTGTATACGTTGTTCTTGTCTCAATTCTTGTCATAAGCTTTTATTACAGAATTCCTTACTGGAGTCTCGTTACAAGAACATACCCTTTATACTTCAGTCCTATTAGTGTAGTCTTTCATTTGTTTTCGTCCGGTATGAGACTTTGTGCCGATCTGTGCGTTCTGTATCATGTCAGTTTCATGTAATGGCGTAAATCCAGTCATTTGTGTGCTAGTTTGTAGCTCTGATGATTCGTACTAAAGTCCGCGTCCGGAAGGTAACCTGCTAGGGATGTAGAACAGAACTATTTTGTCCGCTGGATTTTTAAAAATGATGCCGCTGCTGGTTAGAAATTTTGACACGCGTCACCAGTCACGCGAGAAGGCTTTCTCAGTAGCCAAGGTTTGCTTTCATTTGATGCATGTAGGAATTCTTATACGTATCTCATTCCTTGGTTTCTTCATTCTGCGCTGCTGTATTTTGTGTGTAGGGACCCTGAAATCTGGCGCCGGGCGTGCCTGAAAATATGGGGGAGAAGCTGTGTGAAGCTGGTCTCTTACTCCACCTGGAGACAGATGTTTCTGGAAAGACCACGTGTCCGATTTGACGGTATGTCCACCAATTTCACTGTCATGCCTCCAACTCCACAGCTACTATCTATTTCTTCATCTACACTCTATAGCGGTACAACTTTTATTTGTGTAATGACTTGTCGGCTCCACAATGTGTGCGGGCGGCTTGTGCTTTTTGTACAGATACATTGGCTTAGTGAGTCATTTGTTTTGACTTTTAATTATTCAGTGACTTCTGAAATGTGAATGGCAGCACATCTATTTATTTAGTGATATACATTTTCCCTGCCCTTCAGGCAAAATGAATCAGAGCCAATGCATGCATCTTTTTTACAGGAGTGTATATCAGTAAAACCACATATATACGCCAAGGGGAACAGTCTCTGGATGGGTTTTACCGGGCCTGGCACCAAGTGGAATATTATCGGTATGTTTTATCTTTAAAATATATTTAAAATATTACATTCAATAAACTGCTATGTGACCAGCAGCTGTTGGCGTTTCCATTCAAGGTAATACACCCATCTTCATTATTTTGAAGACCTCTTGGTAGCACAGTGTGCCCACATCAGGCACGGGCATTTACTAGAATAGTTCCCATAGTCGAAAGTATGTGTGCCTCCTCATTTTATCCAAACCCACCTTGGAGGCCAAAAGCAGAAGCAAGAATGATCCATATTTAAAATATACGCTTTCATTCCAACACATCAAGGGTTGGCGAGGAATGGGGACAAATGGCTTACTGTGCCCTTGCACATCATCTTGCGGAGGATACAATATTGGTTGTGTTTTGTTTGGTATATGTTTAATATATTTAAGAAATTTTAAGCAAATACAAGCATGTTCTATTATTTTAGTAAGCAGTGGCTTTATTTCAGTCCCGTTCTGTTTAATGCAATATATAATTATATCTAATTAGTCTGTTTGTCATTTAGATACATGAGATTCTTTCCTGATGGTCAGGTTATGATGCTGACTACCCCAGAAGAGCCTCAAACAATTGTACCTCGTTTGCGGACAAAACATGCAAGGTAATATGGTTGCCCCAGTCTAATTTGTAAGCTTGATGACTATTGCCTGAAAAACGCCACAACCTTGTGTTCTTCTATATCATTTTATTGGAAGTGTGTTGGTCTCGCTGTTTGCACTTTGCACAGATTGCTTTAGAGCAGTGTTACAATATTTCTATGCCCCAAAGGAGTTAATACGTTCCCCGGTGACTTCAGTAGGCAGCTGATAAACTTGCTTGTAATGAGAGATCCACTGGAGTGTTTACCCAGCATGTGCTTCTGCCAGCTGCCACCTGGTGCTAATGTGACTATTTCTAGCTGCAAAAGACTGGTATAACACAAGTAAGATAGTTAGGAACAAAGAAAAGCTCCTTTTTAGTATTACATTTTTTTATTTTTTTTTGAAGACCAAGCTTTTATAAAGGCAGTGTTAGAATAGGATTAGCCCATCATATGACAATTGGGAACAAGTGGGTTCTGTATTTATGCAACTTAGTTTTAGGCACAGTAGATGTGTGCTGGTGTCATACGGTGTTGTTGTGATGTATTAAAATTGTCATGTTAAGTAAATGATGTAAGGCTCTGGATACACATACTATCATATTACTTGGTCACCTACATCAAACGCTATATATATATATATAAATAATGATGGGAGTTAACCATTGCAGAAAAATGGCTGGTCAGTCATTTAACGAGTATGTTAGCACAGTAGTCTTAAATTTCTTAACCAGCAACCATTTTTTTTTTTTTTACCATGATTCTTGGTTAAGATGAATTTATGTTGAATTCAGGAGCCGCAGTTGTACCAGCCTTTGTCTATAAACTGATATATTTTGAAACCCTGTAGAACTGATGCAGTGCTGCTTGGCCATTACCGTCTGTCGCAGGAAACAGACAACCAAACCAAAGTATTTGCAGTGATAACCAGCAAGAAGGAGGAGGTAGGTGTTAGCGGATTTTCTCTTAGCCGCCACCTTAATGTGCTGCTGTGCTGTTGGTGGAATGAAAGAAAAGTCGGCACCCAGTCAAAGATATCAGCAGCACCCTAGTGTCCCCACAAATGTATTATGTGAATGTATGAGAACACTATGGTTACACATTGAGAAAGGGACAGCGTGCCCCCAAACACTGTGCTGTTATGAGGTCACTGTTATGATATACAAATACATTTTTGATGTCACTAGTGAACCCCTGATATTATCTTGGAGTGCATGTATGGTTTTCTAAAAGCCTGCCATACTCCTGCACCCAAATGAATGCTAATTATTGAATATTTGGGAATAATTCTCAGTGTATATGAGGCATGCTGAGAGCAAAAGAAAATCCAGTACAGCTTCTTAAGTCTGACTCTTGTATGCAGTTTTTGTTTTAGAGCATTGTAGTGGTGGAAGAATAGTAGCCATTGTTCATTATTTTAGTATGCATTTTCATAACTTTTCTTATATCATACATGCAGAAACAAAGTGAGTACCAAAGGTATCGCTATATTCATCGGCCACCGGTGCAAGAAACCGAGCGCAGCTTCCATGTGGGACTGCAGATATGCTCAAGTGGCCGACACAGATTCAACAGGCTGGTTTGGATTCATCATTCTTGCCAATTCACATACAAGTAAGGCGTTTGAAATATACCACATCGCTATACCAGCATCTATTGGTTTTGGATGCCCTGTGACTATGCAGTGCAGTTTTTACCTGTTTGAGATGATACAGTGACAAGCATGGACTGGTAGAAAATATATCCCATCTTGACTACTGTTCTTCATCTGGGTTGCTTTATTATTCTCATATCACTCCACTTCTCATCCATTGGCTTCACATTTAACTCCCATTTTTCTATCTGGCCGCTAGCAGCCGTAAGCTCCTGGTACTTGCTGTCTGCTGGCGGGTGGCTCTATTCCAGTGTAGCTGGGACCCTGTATACTCCATCTACCTCTGTCCCCACTTCCCCTTTTATTGTAGACACTAATAAAGAGAGTCCTCTGTTCATATTGTCTCTGATTTGTGACCCCCCCCCCCCCGTGGTTTTACGCAATAAAAACGGGTACGCTCAAGGACAAAATAACCTGTAACACTGCAAAGAAATTGTCATGGAAATTGTATTTTTAAAACTTTGCTTTAATGAGAGTTAAGAAAATTAATTTTTATTCTATTTTATTTTCTAGATCAACAGGAGAAACATCTGTTACTACGTTTGACATTGACAAGATGTACACACCTTTGTTCTTTGCTCGTGTGAAAAGTTTTACTGCAGTCTCCGAAAGGCCTCTTTAAATTTTATTGCCCTGGGTAGTGCATGAAAGCCACTGATGGCGAAAATGCAAACAAACTGGGTGCATATGCTTTTAGTGTTTCTTCTCAACTGAGTTGGCTAATGTAAATGTTCTTTTATGGGAGGTCATCAAGATTTTTCGAAATGTTCAGATTTCAAAACAAGTTTTTTTTTGGGGGGGGGGGGTTTCCTTTCTCTAAATAATTTACCTTTTCCTATGACTGTTTTCTGGAAGTAATTCAAACCAAGCAGGTACCTTTTTTTTAAGAGAATAAGCATGATTTAATGGAACGTCAGAGCTTTAGATTGTTGCAATATATATGATTTTAATAGGGAAAAGCAGGCTTAAACTACAATGCATACATCATTCCACCTGTCAGTTGTCAATGCATGATCACAATTCAGGTTATACACATTGATCTAATCTCAGATTCCTCTATATTAACTATTTATGCACATATAAATAACTAGCTAAAATTACTATTTCCGTGTTTTAAAAGTAAAGTATGGATACAGAGTCTTGGTAATTATTGCTGGAGGAAGATGGGAATCTGTTGATCTCTTTATGTAGCTGGATCAGTATTTTATATTTTTGTTTTATGGATTGGTGGTTTGTGGGGATTTATTTGTCCAAGTAGTGATTTCTACAAGTTCCAAAGCAGGAAACACTAGATGGGCGCAGTCAAGTGTAAAAGATCTGGGCTGACCAAGCATTATAGGAGTTGCAGTAAGACTACAGAACAGTTACCTGCCCTCGACCTGCCACATTTGTCCTTTTACCTAGGGTTTTATTCAC
>VKOC01011948.1:0-17088 GCA_009364415.1 Spea multiplicata
GGGACAGCAATGACATGGGGGGCTGAAAGGGGACAGAGGTGACACTGGGAAGCTTAATGGGAACAGCAATGACATGGGAGGCTGAAAGGGGACAGAGGTGACACTGGGAGGGGCTGATTGGGGACAGAGGTGACAATGTGGAGCTGAACTTGTTAACACATACAGACAGATTTCTTTTTTTGTTTAGTGATTTAAAAATAATTAATTTAAAAAAGCATTATGCCCCCACAGACACACTTACATACACACACATGCCGATTTGTTTTTAACAAATACAAAAAAATATTATACAGTTTGTACAAAAAATAAATTTGTTTACTGACCTTCTACTTCTTCCACTTTGGGGTTTATCTCCTCTTGACCACCATCCTCTGTTAGCTGCAGGCCGCCATTTTCTATGCTGACAGGAAGTCACCGAGTGCGAGGGGGCGGAGCTTTCACCCCTCACGCTGCTCCCATCGCTATGCGGCCATCAGATTGCCGGAAATTTAATCTAAGCGGCCGACGCGTGCTGATGCCGCCGGCCAGAGCTACTTTAATAGTTTTTATACCGGACCAGCTTGCCATATTAAATTTAAGAAAAAATTAAATTGCCCCCCTGCCCAGCCTGCCCCTGGGGCCGGAGGAGGCTTCCAATCCCGTTTTCAGTGTTACTCTGCCGGCCGCCCAGCCCATGGACCTGCCAGCCCACCGGGGGGGCAGTGCGGCCCTGATCACGCTTTGTCACCGGAATTATTTGAGGTTGGAGTCTTGCGTGTTTTTGATATGTGAACGCTGCCCTCCATGACTTCATTCTCTGGGGCGGACGTCCTCCGTTTGTTTATTGAATGCTTTTATTTTCTGCTGTTTTTGCCTGAATTGGGTTATTCTCGTATGTTTCTAATAATCGGCTCAGCTTTGTCTGGGTAAAATCATTCATTAGCATGAAATTTGATGCGGATTTAATCAGCCGTGTCCCGAACACTTGGCTTCTCGGGCCCCCCTTTCCGTGTCTCCGGATGACGCTTCATCACGCAGAAGTTCTCTGTTTTGTAACTTTTCAGAGAGGTTTCGGGAGATAAGTGATTATAATCATGGTTAATTGGGTCTAAATGTAATCTGGAGGCGATGCCGCAATTAACTAACGCCACAGAAATTAGCATAATTACATCTGCAGCGTACGGAGCAAAGGTGAAGCCTGCGGAAAGCTGAGACCGTTAGCTGCGCATGTAGGGGCTTTCATGGGTGTTCAGCGCCTGAAATTAACTGGCCCTGAACTCATAGACACAATCGCCCCCCCCCCCCCCCCGTGCACCTTGGTGATCAGTCTGCCAGACACTGGGGCAATTCACAACCCATGCATTATGCCCGATAACCTGTCATTAATTAGATGCCGGGTGCCACTGTTTGCGTGTGTGGCGGGACGCTGCCATTCCTGCCGAGCTCCGGTAATCATCTATAACTGAGTTTCTCTTGCAGTAAATTAACCCTCATAGCTCCCCAATATCAGCAGCATCCTCGCCAGCACCGGGGGCCCCATCTCTCTATCACAATTCTTATTGTTTGCTCAGTTTAATACGGCTAATTTTTATCAGTGATACCGGCGAATCCAGCGGAGTTATAGGATCTAAGACATTCGTTAAATGTTCAGTCATCACACGCTTCAGAGACTTAGATGTCCCCCAGTCACCCCAATGTCATGTTCTTCATATTATTCTCCTACCAAGCCCCAGTCCTCCCCACGATGTCCTTCTGCTGGCCAGACATCTGCCATTATTACCCAAGGCAAGTGCTTTCCTTTTACTCTAGGTAACCCTCTTTCATCAGACACACACTCTGACCTGTCCGCAGGGGCCATCATTAAGCTGCTCTTCTGGAGACGCTTTGCTCGATTTTATCTTTTTTTATCCCATTTCCCAGACAAATTTTTGGATCCGTTTGTTTTTTGGTTTTAACCATTTTTTTTGTGCTACACAATTTACCGAGGGTTTGTCTTTTCCATCCTCGTGATTTCTGGTCTCTAAATATTCTGTCTATATATTTTATTTGTCCCGAAGCTGTTACTGATGTCGTTTTTGTGTTTTTTTTTCTTTTCTGAAACGTTTTTTCTGGCAATGTGCATTTTTCTTTGCTTATTACATTTTTTTCCCGAAAGATTAATTTGGCCCCAATAACATATCCAAGGGGGAACGATACTTTAATTAATCAACTAAAGGGCACAGAGAAGGTGAGAAGGGCACAGAGAGGGGAAGGGTTAATCCATTGTACGTTCGGTTAATTAACGTTAATACTTTAATACTATATCTCACACAAACAGCTACATAAAACGCCTGCTACAGATATCTTTTATAATAATCTATAAGTCACCCTAACTGCCAGCAATTCTGTGTTATATAAAAGTGTGAGTTGGCAACAGCAAATCCACATATTGGACATGGAGCCCATTCCAGCCAATAGAGGATGCAGTGCCAGCTTCCAAACACTGGGGGCCGCTGGTGCACAGAGGTGTATAAACACACTCCCTGGCAGCCAGAGAACATTTTCCAATCTGTTGCCAGATTTTTAGATTATTTTTAACCCGTTTTTTTTATTTCTATTATAATTTGTTTTAAATCCATTTGGGAGGACATCATTTTTGTGTTTTAGGTGAGGTCATGCCATTCACATTGACCTCACATACCCTCACCTGTGACAAAATTAAAGTCACTGGCACTTACATTAGTGAATCTGCATGTTGTTTTGTGGCTGTTCAAAACATTGATTTCCATGCCTAGGACATGCGCAGAGCAAGCCACCAGCTCATGTGGAAGTTTTCCATCAGACGAGACACATTTGTGGAGGAGACAAAGTGTCAGACGATGCCCGTCCTGTTCATTTTTCCATTTGCTTCCAGTAATGAAAATGGTTTAACGCCCTCCTTGTTATCCGGTATCTGGGAGTCCACCAATCAGAGCGTCTGTCCTTTACAGACAAAACCAATGACTTTCTGGCAAGAGAACCAGGAACAGAGATTTTTTTACCGTTTAATATAACACGCGGGCCAGCGGTGGCCGTAAATCTGGGCAAAGCTGTTTGCGCAGCATAATCCGAGCGCCACGCGTGGCTTTTATTATGTGATTTAATTACAATCTTAAAATGATTAACAGTGAAGCCATAAGCACAAGGAGATATATATACTGTATCGCACACGCAGCGGCCGCCTGTCAGCAACGAGGTCCGCGTGAAGCCGGTGCCGGCTGCAGATGACATTGTAATAACCGGCTACTCGCACGGGGCGCATTCAACTCCATTAAATATAAGTGACAAGTGGCCAGTGACCAACACTTATTATACAGTTAATTAACGCTGGCTACTGCCCACGCGCCCATTCGTCTCTGTCGGAAAGCAGCTGAGCGGGAATCCTTCTCCAAAAATGCATGGTGGCAGAGTTAACCCTTTGTTGGTGGGGAGGGTCTCATCTTGGGAGCAGTGATCCGCTTTGGGTTATATAGGCAGTGGGTGCATATAGAAAAGGGCCCTTTAAATACCCCTGCGGAGAGGAATCTAGGCTCTGAACAACTAAGCGGTTGTTAGGGATAATAATGGACGGATTGGAGGTCATTTCCCGGGGCCGGGGATTTGTAGGAAATGTTCCTGAGGATCAGGGCTCTGTAATGATTTATTTATATGCTGTTATAAGCTGGTGGCGCAGGCTCCTAAATCAGCCACAAAGGCATGGATTCCACCGGCTGCGGCACCTCGACCTCTCATTGGTTAATATTCTGCCTAAATTAACCCGTGGAGGGCCAGATATTTCCCGCATCTTGTGACTGAATAGATCTACTTTGTTTACTTCATTCTAGCGAGACTGGGATAAGGCCTGTCCGTGTTCTGCCCGCGTTCATATGAAGCACTGATTTACGTAGCGCTGTCATGTTCTGGATCCGGTTATATCCCTCGGGACATTTACCAGAAATCAGCTCTTGTTGTAAATGAGAATATTGTGCACTTGTTATCGGCCATCTCCTTAGAAGTCGGTGCTCGGCTGGCGTTCGGTTCTTGTGGGTCGGTAATTACTTGCTTGAGGGTTTGGATTACACAACAGGAGTGGAATTGGGTGAAATGCTGCAGTTTTTGTTAATGCACATGGATGGCGGTAATTAAATTCTGACATCTTTACACAGGATTCTATTTTAAGTTTCCACCCACAGAAATCCTGACGCGTGTCAGTGAACCACAGATAGATGTAACGCGTGGTATAGATCTCTGTGTGCAGGGGCTCTGCCGCCCGCCGCGATATGAAATTAGCAATGTTATAACGGCGAGCGAAATCCTTTCCCAGCTACAGTCTCACAATGGCCGAATTCTGCTTCCACCCAACAGCGATCAGACGTGAGCAGAATTCACCATCGCGTCACGCGCAGGGGCCGCTCGCCGTGCACAGAGCACTGGTGCCCTCTCATGGTCATTTTGTGGAACTGCAGCTCTGCCTGGACTCGCACTACATCGTTACGCTAATTCTCATTCACTAACAGCGCTGCGGGTTAAATATAATCGATCTAACAGCCGGTGTCAGTAACTACTCATTGATCTACAGGGAAATGCATTCTCTGTTGGTTTTGGGCCCTAACAGAGGTTTGTCACTAAGTGCTTTAGAGGCTCCTCGCCCTGCGCTGCTCGTTCCTACGATCTCTTAAGAGAAAATGTAAAATAATTCAGGAAAACCGAGTCAGACGAGGGTTTCAGGGATATATTCTGTGTTTACTTAGAGGTGAGCAAGGGTTTTAGAATGTCTGATGTAAATGTATTAGTTATTTCTCATTAGAATCACTGACCCCTGGGGTTCGATACACCCCAGCTTTTTATTTAGTCCTCCCCTATATTCGTTTACATTTATTTCAGGTTCCTAACATCACGTGAACGTCATGTAGTAATTGCGTGTAAGGCGCCCCGCGTTTAGCTGTTAATTCAGCGGGACTCCCATTATAAAGCAGTCAGAATAAATCCTCTCCCAGTATAACTGGTAATATTACTCGGTTATGGTTTATGGTTCTGCTCAGACAAGGAGTGGATTAGGAGCCGGTGAATTATCTGATCCACGAATAAATATTTACTCCCCGGGGCCGGGTGATTGGCTGTAAATACAATGTGGGGCAGGAAGGGCATCAAAGATCCTCGCCAAGCCACCCGCTGATTTTATGCATGCGCAATCCGAAGGGATCTCTGGGAGAAAAGAGCTGTAATTCTGCCCCTATCTGTGTTTGATTTTTCTACAAGTGCCCCCAATTATCCACAGGCTATGTACAAAATTAGCCCCAGGGGTGGGCAATAACATGGTAGACATTTCTCTAAATGCCTCAGAGATACCAGCGACTTCCAGACGCCTGATCTGCCCTCCATTACCAGATTACTCGCGTTTTGTGCCCCTGGGAGGGTTGCTCTGGGTGCATCTGCGAGATTTCAAATAGTTTGAAGAACAGAGCCGGGAATTTAAGTACAAACTTATTCCTCCCCAGCGAGTGCCCTAGAAACATGAGACAGACCGCAAAATACCGCGACCGCTCTCACTAGAGACTGCGTCGGGGGCCCTGGGGCCGAGACTGCGCCAGGAACATCGACCAGGAGATTGTGAATCTCTATTTGAGTTCTGTTTGGCTGCATTACGGGCAGCCTATGGGCCCCTCTCCAGGTACCCTCTATTTACCCCCAGCACTGTTTAGATACCCAGCCTTTCATTTACGTGGCTCATTAGATGTTTGCTGCGCTATTAATTGTAATCACCGACTTTATGGACCCGCAAGGCCGGATTTCTCATCGTTCAGTAAATGGCGGTGATCTGAGAGACGCGACAAACGGATGAAATCCGGGACCCGGCCAACAAACGGCCAGGAAAATGCAATAAAACCCCCAGATTTCACCTTCACAGCGGGGCGCAGCGACTTGACGGATTTCTGAAGAAATGAATTTCCATATTTGAGTTTGCGGATTCCCCGGAGGGTTCGGATATTTCTGTCACATTGTTATCCAATTAAAATGAGACGCGGGCGCCGTATCCTTTGGGCTCGGACAGCTGGCAGCCGCTTAGTTTTTAGAAAGTCTTTAATCTTTTCTATAAATATTTAACGAGAATTTCTGGATACACGAGATGAGCCGAGGCGAGGAATGAAAGAGAAAGTCGTAGAAATGGCGATTGTGTCAGCGGATGGAACCTGCGGCAAAACGCAGAGATTACCGCACCGGCGAGACGCCTTAACGGCTGATCTCTGGTGACAGAACGGTTCGAAGAAGATGCCCAGATATCGAAATTAAAAACCGATTCCCGGCTTTCTGAATACGCAGAATCCTCTGCACTGATGGGGAAACGAAAACCCCGACGCGCTGCGGTGCAAAGAGCCGCGACCCGCTTAACGCAAGCCTCGGCTCGCCCCCTGCTGGTCGGGGAGATGAACCTTTATGGGGTTTATCTGAAATCATCGCTTGGGTCTTTTTTAGGGAGTTTTTTGCATTTTTGGGTATATCCCACTCCGGAATTCAGAATGTCTTCATTCTAACGTGATTTAACTGGATCTCATTAATGTCGCAGCCTTCAGCTTAAAAAGCCAAGCAATGCTGAACAATCATGGGTTAAACTCCCGGATTCTCCATTACAAATAATTGCCCCAATTAGCAGGGAAAGAGGGGAGATGTTTTTCCTCCCCAGGGGGCTCTCCTTGGCTGTGAATATTAATGGGTTAATCACCCGCACATCATCAGACGGAAAGTGCCGGGGCCACCCCGTCATAGCCAGTCTGGCCCTAGTGCTGTCCAGGATTTCTTTGTGGAGGGCCAGATGCCCTCTGACGTCAGTAGAGGGGAAATCCATGATTTTAAATATAGAAACCATGTTCATGGCGCTGCGGTGTCCTCGGTGGC
Source organism: Spea multiplicata (assembly GCA_009364415.1). Taxonomy (NCBI): domain Eukaryota; kingdom Metazoa; phylum Chordata; class Amphibia; order Anura; family Pelobatidae; genus Spea; species Spea multiplicata. Next base: position 6,871 of record VKOC01011948.1, read on the forward strand.
AGAGGAAAGGATCCAGGGGCCGATTACTTCACAGGGCCCAGAGAATACAGGCAGGGGGTCCCTGGTCAGACCCCACATAGAGGATTGGATACCGTTCCAGAGACCCCATCTCCTGAAGGATAAAGATATTCTAGAGACAGTATGTGGAACGTCTTCCAAATAAAGGCGACTAAAATGTTACAAAATAAGGGGAGTTTCAACCACGGAAAGAAAGAAATGCTCTGAGACTTAATGTAAAGAAATTATACTTTACTGAGAGGGTGATAGATACATAGAACAGCCTCCCAGCAGATCTGCCCCCTCCAGCATGTACTTGCTTACACCAGGGCCCGACTAGGAATAAAACTATTTGAACACCAGCCCCATATGTTTTATCGCGTGGTCGGCACACCTGTCTGACTCAAAATAAGTAACCTCAACTCCCTGACTTCACAAGCAACATACCCCGCAATCCCACCTTTCCCCTTCAAACAGCTTGTCTCTGCCACCTGTTCCCCCAAGCAGTTTGCCTGTGCTATCTTTGCCATTTCTGCCCCCAAACAGCCTGTCTGTACCATCTTTGCCCACCACTTATTCATCTATGCTAACACACAAATATTTACACATCCACGCTAACACATTCTTATACATACATTCACTCACTCACTCATTCACTCACACTCTCCCCCGCCCCCTGCAGCATGCCATCCCTGGCTATCAGTGGGAAGGTGTCTGCTTCATTGAGCTATTTGTGAACCATCTGCAGAGCCCTCCAGGCCTCATGTCGGAACGGATAGAGCTCTCTGCCAACAGAAAATATAGAAATAATAAAATTGAGGTCCGGTGATTGCGGCAAAGCATCCCAACATCCCATTTAACTGCATGTTTCCCCCGCTGCGGTGTGAGCCTCTCAGGCCGCCGTCTCCTACCACGGACTCGGTTGCCACAAAAAAGTTACATTTTGATTTGTCAGTAAACAGGCTGTTTTTCCCGCCTCCTGCTTTTTTTGGCCCACGCTGTAGACTTGTTTTAAGGTTGTATTTCGGTTCGTATCGAGGGGATCTGGACACATTTTCATGGCTACTTTCGCTTCGTTGCTCAGCCGGCTGCCTAGTTTCCCATAACTGCAGACGTGGTAAAGCGATTTTATGTGAGCGTTACACAATAACCCGTGGCCCCCGCGAGCAGCTCTGAGGGTCCAGGCCCTACGCACATTCCCTGTTACAGCGCTAAACGGTTGGGTGTTGGCGAATGCGGCAGGAAACCGGATATCATGGAGCAAAAGCGTGCGAAGCGCCAATTCTGCCCCGAAATAACCCAGTGAATATCAGCCAAGGCCCCGCGCACGGTATTGGTGCTGACGTCTGGGCGCACGTGGCCCCCGAGGGCTCCAGGACCTGGGTGTATGATCTCTACTTCTCTCTCCCGGGTTACACCGTGTGAGGGGTAAGTGGGCAGAATCTGCCCCATCACCAGACTCGCCTCTAGGGGGGGGGGAAACAAAACCTTGAAATCGACAGTGTTAACCCAGACCCAGCCCCACCGTCGCTGTAGTAACAGTACCTCCCATGTCCCCATAGTAACAGGCAGTCAGGCGCCGCCCAGGATACCTCAGAGGGGTCCTCCCACCGACTTCCGGATTGGTTCTCGCTTCCTGCCGGACACACGTGGGCTCCGAGATGGCGGATCTGCAGATGAAGTTACTCAGAAAGAAACTCCAGAAACGGAGCGAGAAGATTCGCAAGAGAAACCTGGGCCGGCGAGAAGTTACGGGTGAGAGAGACACCCGGCGGGGAGACACACAGAGAGAGGAGGGGGGTGAATCTGGGGTGGGAAAGAGACGGATCTCATTCACGAGTGAGAGAGACTGCCAGAGGCGGCCGTAAAATCCCCCGGGAGCGGTAATGGGGTTGCAGTAAAGCCCGTTATCGCACGCGGGGTCGCCCCCTGGGGAAGCTGATTTACTTTCTGCCCGTTGCTTGACTTTAAAACTATTTTGTTCATTTAGATAAAGTGGAAGCCGAGGAAGAACCAGAGAGCTGCGAGTCTGAGGGGCAAACCCAACAGAAAGCCCCCCAAAACGAGGACGTGCCCAAACCGGAATCTGGAGAGGATGCAGTTGCCCCAGAAACATCTCCTGCGTGCAAAAAGAAAAAGAAGAGGAAGAAGGTGGTGAAGACGGATGAGAGCGGTGAGATTCCGGCATATTGTGGCTGAGTGGGGGGAAAGGTTAATGCCCCGTGGAAGGGTTTTAGTGCAAATTCACACAAACTGACCTGTCGTGAAATTCTTCAGGTTTAAGTAAACGTGTCTGATCTGCCCCGTGTATAGCATGGGGTCAGTAGACGTGTCTGATCTGCCCCGTGTATAGCATGGGGTCAGTAGACGTGTCTGATCTGCCCCGTGTATAGGCATGGGGTCAGTAAAACGTAGTCTGATTGCCCCGTGTATAGCACTGGGGTCAGTAAACGTGTCTGATTGCCCGTGTGATAGGCATGGGGTCAGTAAAATACGTGTCTGATGCTGCCCGTGTAATAAGCATGGGGGTCAGGTAGCGTTGTCGTGAATGCTGCCCGTGTATATAGCATGGGGTGCAGTAAACCGTTTCTGATCTGCCCGGACGTGTAATAGCATGGGGTCAGTAAACGTGTCCTGATCTGCCCGTGTAAGCATGGGGTTCAGTAAACGTGTCTGATCTAGCCCTCGTGAATAAATAGCATGAGGGTCAGTAACGTGTTACTGATCTGCCCCGTGTATAGCATGGGGTCAGTAAACGTGTCTTGATGCTGTCCCACCGTGTATAGGCCAAATAAAGGGGTCAAGTAAATGTAGGTCTAGTATCTGCGACCCGAATGGATATAGCATGGGGTCAGTAAATGTGTCTGATCTGGCCCGTGATGTAGGCAATGAGCTGGTCAGTAGAACGTGTCTGTCTGCCTCAGTGTATAAGCATGGGGTCAAGTAAGACGTGTCTGATCTGCCCCGTGTATAGCATGGGGTTCAGTAGACGTGTCATGAATCTGCCCCGTGTTAATAGGCATTGGGGGGGGGAGAGTCAGTTTTTAAAAAAAAAGAAAAAAAAAAAAAGAAAAAAAAGGGTCCCGTTGGGAATTTTATCCCTTGGATTTTTCCCTGCCCCGTGTATAGGCATGGGGGTCAAAGTAACATGTCTGATCTGCCCCCGTGTAATAGAATGGGGTCAGTAAATGTGTTCTGATCTGCCCGTGTATAGCATGGGGTCAGTAAACAGTAAATGTGTCTGATCTGCCCCGTGTATAGCATGGGGTCAGTAAATGTGTCTGATCTGCGTCTGCCCCGTGTAGAGTGTGGGGTAAATAACCACTTTTGGGGTTATCGTTGAGCAAATGCTTTTTTACGTGGGGGGGCATTGATGTTCTTGGCACAGAATCTCAGTACTCTTGAGTCTGGTTTTGCCTAAAGCTGCTGTTCTGTGGTCGGGTTGGTTTTTCCACCATATTCCGTTTCAGCTGATTTGGTTTTTCCTCCCCAGATGCAAAGAAACCAAAGACAGAGGAGGGTCCTGAGAGGTCAGCTGGTGACACAAATGGGGAAAATCCAAGTGAAGCCCAGGCAGTCGATGAAGAGGAAGACGCCCCCAGTTTACCGATGGGTTTAACAGGTGAGGTAATGGAAAGGTGGCACGGGGGGAGGGGGTGGCACAGTGCTGAATGGCGAGCTGGTCCATTCCGGGTCGGGGGGGGTGTATCTGCAATCCAGTATTGCCACATAAAGCCCTGTTATCCTCCTGTGGGGCAGGTTAGTGCCACGGTGGTGCCGGTGGCAGTATGTGGTGTTTTTGGTGAGCTGTGGGATTATTTATTTTTTATATAGCGCCATCAAATTCCGTATCGCTGTACAAAGGGGGGTTGTTGTGTGGAGATTTTTCCCCCTGAATATTTATATTTTGCTCTCTGATCTCAGGTGCTTTTGAGGACACGGCGTTCTCCTCCCTGGCAGACGCTGTCAATGAGAACACCCTAAGAGCCATTTCTGAAATGGGCTTCACACACATGACCGAGATCCAGCATAAGTCCATCCGGCCCCTGCTGGAGGGCAGGTGAGGACGGGTGGGGAACGGCATTGATGTGTTGTATGTTGATTTTTGTTTATTTGGTGCTTTCGATGGCAAATGTCCGTGCGATTGTATAAAGCTGTCCATGTCTCTGGGGGGTGTCACCCGCTGGTCTGTGTCCGGCTATTGCCCCGTACGTTTGTTCCGGGGGTGAGTTTATTTTTTCTTTTTACCCCCGTGTTGCGGGTTTGTGCCCCTCCGTGTTCAGCGATTTGCTGGTATATCTGGTGGCGGACTCCGCAGGATTAGGGTCAGGAATCACATTTCGTTTTCTTCTTAGGGATGTTTTGGCTGCCGCCAGAACTGGCAGCGGGAAGACATTGGCTTTCCTTATCCCGGCGATAGAACTGGTCTACAAGCTGAAATTTATGCCCCGGAATGGTGAGTAACGAAGCCCTGCAATTTGGGTCAGTTCTTGGGATCAGACATAACTTCATTCACAAACTTCCACACCCTGCCACCTCTAGGCACTGGCGTTCTCATCTTGTCCCCGACGCGTGAGCTCGCAATGCAGACGTATGGAGTCCTCAAGGAGCTGATGGCTCATCACGTTCACACTTACGGCCTGATCATGGGGGGCAGTAACCGCTCTGCGGAGGCACAGAAACTCGCCAATGGTGTTAATATCGTGGTGGCGACTCCTGGGCGGCTGCTGGATCACATGCAGGTAAAACCTCACACTCTGAGAGACAGGTAATTGGGTCCTCTCCTACTATGTGTACTGCTAGTAACAGGTACCTACTCTGTCTGACCATGGGGCAAATAGTCATGATCCTCTCCTGTTGTGCGCAGAACACTCCTGGCTTCATGTACAAGAACCTTCAGTGTCTGGTGATTGATGAGGCTGATCGGATCCTTGAGGTCGGATTTGAACAAGAAATGAAACAAATTATAAATCTGCTCCCAAGTGAGTGTTAGCTTCTCTACCCAGATGCGGTTCTGTTCCCTGTTAAACACAATGAGTCCTAGCGCATGAGAGGTCTTTAATGATAATTACCACCCCCCCCAGAGCGCAGACAGACCATGCTGTTTTCTGCAACTCAGACTCGGAAGGTAGAGGACCTGGCAAGGATCTCACTGAAAAAGGAGCCGTTGTACGTGGGTGTGGATGACCACAAAGACACAGCCACAGTAGATGGCCTGGAGCAGGTGGGCAAATTGCTGGGCATGTGGGGCTTGATGTACCTTTTGTGGCTGGGATTCATGCATTACCCATCTGTCTGATGTTGGGGGTTTGAGGGCCAAATACTTTTTGTGGGGCTGTAACTCGTCTCTCTCTCATTTTTCAGGGCTACGTGGTCTGTCCGTCTGAAAAGCGATTCCTCTTATTATTCACCTTCCTGAAGAAGAATCGTAAGAAGAAGATGATGGTTTTCTTCTCTTCTTGTATGTCTGTGAAATATCACTACGAGCTTCTCAATTACATCGACTTGCCAGTGATGGCGATTCACGTGAGTAACTCGGGTCGCGCATGAGCCAATAGCAGCATTTGACACAACCCCGAACTCTGTGAACAGGTGCCGTGGTGTTAGGAGACTGTATGTGGTGGGGGGCTCGGGCTTCTCGGTTTGGTGCTGATTCGTGGTTTTTTGGATGCTCCGCAGGGGAAGCAGAAACAGACCAAACGAACCACCACGTTCTTCCAGTTCTGTAACGCAGACTCTGGGATACTGCTCTGCACAGACGTCGCTGCCAGAGGCCTGGACATCCCGGAGGTGGATTGGATCGTCCAGTATGACCCTCCTGATGACCCCAAGGTTAGTGCCCCATAGCCCCGGGGTATGTAAGAAGTGGCACATGTAGTTAATTACTGTTCTTTTATGGCTGTAAATGAACCTTCCTTGCGATCTCTGCAGGAGTACATCCACCGAGTTGGCCGCACAGCGCGTGGGATAGATGGCAAAGGACACGCGTTACTGATTCTCCGGCCGGAGGAGCTGGGTTTCCTGCGTTACCTGAAGCAGGCCAAGGTGAGCCCTGCTTTGAGATTTCCTGCCCCCGTACGCAGTTATTGGTGGGTTCTTTTGTGTTGCCCTCTCTGCTGAGGTTTTGGGTTGATTTTCACCTATACGGGTTTTCTTTTTTAGGTGCCTTTGAGTGAATTTGAGTTCTCCTGGAGTAAAATCTCTGACATCCAGTCTCAGGTATGTGATCTTGCGCAGCTGAGCTCTCTGGTCACATAATAGGACCCCAACCAAGTGACTAGAGATGGTCATGTGACTTTTACGGGGCTTTAAATGATTTTAAGGGGGTTTATCGTTCATCTGACAGTTTATAAATTCCTTGGCAAATCCTAACAGCAGCTCCTGAGTGTGTTGTGGAAGATCTGGAAGTGGTGTTTTTAATTTAGTGACCTGTAGCCTAAACTGCGCCAGCAATAGGGCAAGAAGACCAGTGGCAGCTGCCCACGTCGGCCTTGTGCTCTTACTGTACAGTGGAAGGCCATGTGACCTGGTTTTAAAGTCATGCCCAGATCTGTGCTCCTCCCACTTATATCTTTTCTAAGCCATTAATGTGATACCGGTTTGGGGTATCTCCGTGAACGCTTTTCTGCTGAAAAGGGACGTTTTTTAATCCCGCCAAGCGTTAATATTCTGCACGGTGTTTCCAGGTCTTGGTCGCTGAAGCTGATCGGTTTCTCTTTTATTACTTTAGCTGGAGAAGCTGATAGAAAAGAACTATTATCTACACAAATCGGCGCAGGAAGCGTATAAAGCGTACATCCGCGCCTACGACTCCCACTCCCACAAACAGATCTTTGATGTAAACACCCTGGATCTGCCCAAAGTGTGCCAGTCCTTCGGGTTCCTAGTTCCTCCGTACGTCGACCTGAGTATCCTTTTTGAGCTGAGCTTGTTCTGTTTTGGGGCCACCAGACCCTGCCTGCGTTCCACATGCGCTAAACTCGATTATAACCAAAGGTGTGATACTTTTCCTTAACAGAGTCTTTCCAGATGTGAACAGCAGCGGGGGCAAAAAGCCACAGAAACGGGGGGGCGGTGGAGGCTTTGGCTACCAGAAACCAAAAAGCTTTCATAAAGCCAAGATTTTTAAACATATCAATAAGGGGGGCCGGAGCGACAGCCGCCAGTTCACACGCTGACCGCCGGGACCTTTAACTCCAACTTCCCTTTTACGTATGAAGGTCCTTTCCCTCAAGTCACTAAATGGAAATGTAGCCCCCTGTATTGCCGCTCGTCTGGGCAGAGGTATTTTATAGGTACTGTTCAGGCATTGATATAAACTGTACAGAATGTTATATTTGAGGTATGTTTTCATTTTCACCTAAAACAGATGTTTGGAAGTGGGAATCGAGTCATTTGTGTGAGGGGGGGTATTAGGAGCTGCTGCCCTAGGCTTTCTCTTGCTAGGGGGGGGTGTAAGATCTATGGGGGTCTTTACATTCCATTTCTTGTCCCTGTGGAATGAATGGCTTTTAGCTCTTCCCACCATCTCCCCAGTTTCTGTGAAATGTCCAGAATTCTCACCATAAAGATTTATATATAAAAACTTCTGTTTATTGTGGGGGGGTTTTTGTCTGCCCCGGCAGCTCAGATAAATACATTTCTTCATGGAGGAGGGGAGACGGAACCGGCTCTCGGGGGCTTCTTCTGTGTGAATTGCCTCTAGTGTCCATTCTTTTTATGCCGGCTTATTACCTGCAGCCTGGAACGAGGTCAAATGGTTTTATTATTAACCATTAGTGATTGCCTCAGAATCCTCACTCCCAAACCAGTGGCGTGGGACTAAAATGTGAACAAAGCGCTGTCTGCATAAAATCTGAGTCTATTGTGCATGCGCTCCCCAAACCCGAGCATGGACTCATTAAATCCTGCGAGCGCCTCTGCCCGCACAAATCTGATCAATTAAATAATATTCTGATTAATCATTTTATTTTGCAAGCGTGTCATGTTCAAACGGAGCGGGGCCCCTCTATCTGCTCTGGAGACAGACTCGGCTGGTTAGTCTCTTCCTGGTGAGCACCAGTATATGATCCGGTTAGTAGACAGCGTTACGCATTTCGCTCTCTCAGTTTGGTGAGCAGTGTCTCGTTTTTCCTGCATTCCTGCAAAATAAAAAGGGGTATGTGTGAGAAAACCCGTCACTCCACTGTTTGGGGCAAATCATCTCTGAACGGGGTCAGCAGGGGGTGCAGCCAAAACAAGTAACATTCTTACCTCTTTAAATTCTTTGACCGTTTTGAAGTAGAGTCTCTGCTTCTCCAGCAGCTCCAGATACTCATCGTTCAGCTGGTCTCTCCTCATCTTATTCTCCTGCTTCTTCTTCTCCATCTGGAGAAAGAAACCGGTAACTGCTTGGAGACCAATAAAAACACGGGAACCTCCCGGAACAGGCTGCCGCCCTAGCGGCGTGTGGCTAGCCATGTGCTGGGCCGGGCTAGCCCCAGAGTGCATTACGTGGAATGGTCACAGCTAAATGCCCCAGCGACTCAGGGTTAACCCCTGAGAGTTTCCCAAATGTGCCAACAAACACAAACTCATTCCATGAATAAGACCACTGAGCCGGTCCCGCCGGGAGCCGCACCTTATTCCTGTTCTGCCGGATCCCGTCCACGATCTGCTCCATCTGCCTGAGGAATTGCTCCCGGGTGCCAGAGGACGACATCGCCCTGAAACGACACGCGGCAGCTGCCGGTTACACCGGAATCAGGGGCACGTGGCCGTTCGTGTGGGGGTGTGTAGGGCAGATAATACCCGGTCTTTCTGAGGTGGGGCATTGGGGCAGATTCTGGTAATGATATTGTAAGGCTGAAATTAACGTTTGCCCCGTGTATTACTCAGTAAGTCACATCATACATTGATGTAGTTTTGGGGCATTTTCATAACATTCTGTAAGAGGACCCGTTTCTGTTACGAAAGCTGATATCAACCGGATTACTCACTGCTGGAAATTGTCGTGAATCGAATTTAGCAAATTCACCTAAGAAAGAGAAATAAGAGCAGGTGAGGGAGACGGACGATAAGAGCCACAAATATCCCCCCAACCACTTCCATCACGCCAACTCCTATCATTGAGAGGCAGTCTAATCAAATACCCCCATGGTCCCCAAATACTCCTTTACAGCTGATGCACCTTTCACCCCAAACAGTCTGCCCTCTTGCACCCCTGAACCCATTCTGCCCCTCCCTGGGGTATTGCTTTTCTGCCCCTGCATGCATCCGCTTCTCACCTCCTTCTCCAAGTACACTTTCTTATCGTCCAGCGTGTTGTACAGAGTGAAGAACTGCTTCGTCTCTTTGTGGGTCGCGGACACTGCAGGGGAGAGAAAAGTCATGAGCCGCTCCGCTGGGACCAAGCCAGATCACTTTGGGCGCGATCCGCTAAACTACATGGCCTCGGATAGCGGTACCTTGTCCATACAGTTCTATGAATCTCTTCTGGTATTGGGTCAGCTCGGCGCGGCTCGGAACTTCGTCGATTTTCCTCTGCAGGACGGCGATCTCTCGGTTCCTCCGAGCCTGAAATATATGAGCTGGTGATACCGTCCTCGTAACGCTCCACATACCAACGACCGTACAGCACGGAGTACTAGAGAGGCCAGCGCACAGGCCCCGTCTGCAATGGGCCCGTAGGGGCCGGAAACTCACCAGCAGGAGGCGGATTTTCTGCAGTTTATCTCGTTCCGACTTGTGTTGCTGTTCTAGGACCAGCGATCGCTCCTGAAACAGGCAGAGAATTGGTAAACTGTTTGTGGGGGCCGCAGGGGCCAGCACTGACATCACAGCCTGATCGAATTATACAAATGTGACATCACGCTGCTCTTCCTCACGGGAAGCTATTAGAACGCAAACAAGATCATCACTAGAGAGACAGAGCGAGACTTCAAAAGAGAGAGAAGACCCCCAGTCGTCACTCCGATGGAGACAGAGCAGGGGCTGCATATGGGCAGAAGACCCGGTGGGGTAAATAAAGGCAAAAACTTAAAATCGATGGACGGACGCTTCACCCATTAACCACGTTAAGCGTCTCAGTAAATACGGAAACCCTCATCTAACGCAATATTTTTGTGGCAATTGGTTAATATTACCTTTTCTTCCTCGTTTTCTGCAGTTTCTAATTTCAAATTTTCAATATTCTGCTGCAGCCGAGACATCTCCTCCTGGGGCAAATCAAATAAATAAAAG
>VKOC01011971.1:0-15892 GCA_009364415.1 Spea multiplicata
CACTCTCTGTACACGCGCATACATACAAACACGCACCACGCTTCTTTGTACACACATGCGCATTAAACTATACAGGTAGGATTGTGCGGAATCACAAACGAAATAGAAAAAACAAACCAGTGAAATGAATGAACCCCAATCTGCCGTCTGTGAACCGGCAAACAAGCAAAGTGACGCGGAGAACACAAATAAAACACGTGGGGCAGAACGAGCCAAAGGGAGAAAAATTGCCCCATAGCTAAAATTTACTTAAAAAATAAATCTGCATTTTAAACTCCCCCAGGGCTATTTTTCTTATTCTTTAACTGCGTTACGTATTTATTTTATAGATTGTATTTATTTTATAGAGTGAATGTTCGCCCCGGGGGCAATTGTTCTGCACCCTGCGTGTGATTTATATGTTTTAAATCTTATGAAAGATTTTTATGGATGAAGCTTTTCGGTGAGTGAAAGGCGTTTGATTTAATTGCGTTTAATAAGAGGAAGAGTAAACGAGCCTTAAAACAATTCAGCGCCCTGATACCACTCCAAAGGGGCCGACCTCGATGAGCTTCTCCTGTACCGTAAGCTGAACTGGCCCTGTACAATGTATAGTTTAATTAGGCATTATTCTCACTCGCACCATCTATACATTACGCAGGGCCGGCAGAGCCCACAGGGTTTGCTGATAGTATTTACTAAGCACTAACGTATTCTGCCGTGTTGTACAGAGGCAGGAGGAGTGGAGGACCCTGCCAGGTGAGCTGACGATCTAGCTCTATGGTTCTTTCATACAAAGTTTCTGGGAAGAATAGCGTTTCTAGTGTTGGGTTGAAACAATGTGACCCGTGCAGTCGCCCTGATCTTAAAGACCCCGACCTTAATCAGTCGTTGGTCTCGTCTTAGAGTCACGAGCCGTATGTCTGTCCCACGCATGTTTAAAGCCCCTCACTGTATTATCCTCTACCACTTCTGCTGGGAGGCTGTTCCACTTTGGGGTACATAGCTGTTTACTACATAATTGCTGTCACATCAGTTAGGGGCCGTCTCTGCATACAGTAATACTCCTTAGGGGTCGTGGGTTCCAGCAGCGTGTTTGTGGATGAATTGGGAAGTCCGACGATGGGTGTTCCATACATCCGTCCGTTAAAGCTTATGCGGGGCCGTACGCTACACATGTATTCATGGAGGAGGCAGCTACCCCTAACTCCAGGAGTCTCTTCTTCACCGTGTTCCCAAGCCCTAAAAGTAACGATATAGAGGGCCAGCTCTGGCTGTTTGGGGGCTCCCATCAGAAATATATGTGCGATAACGTGAGGGATCCCTTAGGGCAACGAGGTTCCAAAGCAACCACTTAAGGCGCTTATCCGCCATTAATGCATTAAACCTGATTATAAGTGGTGTACACGAGATATAGTTTTATAAATGTTATATGCGTATTCATTCAAGTCACGTGAAGGTTGCAAGCGGGACCCTCTTTACCTAATGTATGGGGTCTTCTTGGTCCATCAGTTCTGGTTCCGTCTGAACCTTTGAATGTATGGCGTGTAAGAAGCGCTGCGGGAACTGACGACGCTGTATACGGTAACTAAAAGATAATAACGGCTGACTGCACCTTGAACCCCCGAAACCCCAAAAAGTTACCCGCTGCCACCACCAAGTTTTATTTAAGGTTTTATAAGAAGCTAAGAAAGCTTCAGTAACCACCTGGACTTCTCAAATTATAACCCGGTCAAGGGAAATCAGAGGATCTCTCCAACCGACCCATTCTCCCGACCGTCCACAAAAACAGCTCCCCCGAAAATCAGGACTGTTGTAAAAAACAACCTAAAAAAACAAATTATGCAATTTTTTTATGCTAAAAATGTATAATGTTCAAATTAGAAAACCTTAATCCAAAACTAAAAAACTGAAAGTATTTAATTCCATCGCCAAAAGAAATTCTGAATGTTTTCCGCCTCGGATTCCCGCTGTTGTGGGAAGCTTCTTCCTGTTTCTCTAGGACGCCGCCCCTTTGCTGTCACATGGGAGGGGAGTTGGTGGCCCTTGCACTTTACGACATTTTTAATGAGTTGGGTCATGAAGTCCAGCCGTCAACTCTTGCCTGATACTTTAGGCCGTCTCGCTCGTACCTCGTACATTAATACCTCTAGGGTGATCGTGTCCCCCAAACATTCCATCAGCTAGATAAGCCATTCTTTTTGCTCAGACATTATTTGACCCCCTTCCGCCATGTTTCATATAATTCTCGATGACACACAGAACATCTTCATGTCATGATTTTACGATGAAAACCTAACCATATTCCCGCCATCATAACTCTAAAGATGGTAGGCGACGTGACCCCCATGTCTGGCCCTCGTAGGATTTAATGCCGCCGTGGGCAGGACATATGGCATCCTTGGATGTTCTTCATGGTCCACTGACTTTATGATGGGGGTCTCCAGAAAACATTTATGGCAGGATCTTCTGGTATACATACAAGATGCCTTGTTAACCCTTCACATAACCGCAATATAGACATGTATATGAAAACCTTACTGTACTATGAGTGCAGAAGCTCTTGTGGGACTACAACTCCCATGAGGCTTCACAGTACCTTGGGCGCTGTAGCTTTAAGGCACCTGTGCTTAGGATGCGGCCAGTCCTGCGTTTTAACCGCGTTACCAGCAACCAGCAACTGCCTTTTGGTTGTAATCACTGCTTTTACACCAGCCATAAATATGAATCCTTTCAAGCAATAGCCCACTAAGGCCAAGCATCATGGGAGTCGTAGTTCCACAGCAGCTCGGAAACCCACCTGTACGTTTTAGTTCTACTCCTCTGTACCAAGCCCTTCAACTGCTAGCAAACTCAAACCAAGCCGATGCTCCGGGTACACGGACCGCAGGGCGGATATTTGCGATGTTTTCCCCCCGGACGCCCACAATTAACGCTACAGACTGTCATCCTGCCCTCAACAAACATGGCGCGTAAAGCCAACATTTCCCTGAGTTTTCCCCTACGCGGTTTCCATGGACGCACAGCCGAGCAAATGAATGCTCTCCTTTAGTGACGTCAGAGGTGTGAGCCGGAAGGATGGGTGGTGTCCTAGGAGACAGGTGTGTCTAATGGTAGAATACGGAGCTCTACTATAGAATACAATTATTCTATACAATTCAGATTATGTCAGAGGTGGACGTGTATTGTTTAGCGTGATATTTACCTCATAATTTTATAAAGGTTTGTCAGGTGCATTATTATCTAATTAAAAATATAAAACCCGAATTATACATACATATTATATATATCTATCTATATATCTCTATATTATATATAAAACACGTTATATTATTTGTATGTTTGTTGCGTGTCTAAGTCCTCACTGATTGATTCATTTAATTGGACATTTTTTTATTACATGTTTTTTTTTTTATTTTATTATTTTTATTACATATTACAATTTTTATTACATGACAGATTCGCTTTACTGCCATCCCCGCGTCTGGACTTCTTCACTTCATCGAGTGCCTCCGTCTTTATGTTTCAGGTAGTCGGCTGGTGAAGGCGCTTTGCGCTTCGTCCTCGTACCGTCATGGCAAGCAATCCGCAAGCGGAATCGGATAACGACTCTGATGTGGAAACCTCGGAGGACCCGGATAAGCAGGCGCTGGATTACGTATCCAGGGTGTTGGCAACCCAGACCCTCAAGGACCGACTTCATAACCTTCCTCTGCCCCTGGGGTCCCAAGACGAGTCTCACCATAGAAACTTGGATTTGAAGAAGTCGCCGGTAGCGGGGGATGACGACGAAGCCTCTTCCTTTCTCTTACTCCCCCTAGAACTGATCCTTCAGATCCTCTCCCATTTGGATCCTCGCTTTATCCTCACTGTACTGCCACAAGTGTGCCGGACCCTTCGCTACATCGTGGCAGAGGAGGTGACGTGGAAAATCCGTGTCCAGAAAAGGGTCAGCGCTAATTTTCCGGTGGTGGAACGTACGTTTATGGGGCGCCGGGCGAACCACGTTTAGCCACGTAACTCGGCTACATGAACCAAATACCCTGACGCGGTGACGCAAACTCACCAATAGAAACACAAGCTGCATAACGGATTTCTGTTACGCGCCGGTGGCGTTATGTATCCTGAATTCTGTTGACCTAATGTCAGCGGGATATACTATTCAGAGGAACACAGATCAGGATATGCATACAGCTCAACCTAGAGGCATTTTGCGCATGTTTCTCCCTCCCATAAGACCTAAAACCTTACTTGGTCTTTGGCCTTGTCTTATATCAATCGCGTCTTTTATATTCGTACTGATATACCGCCACTGCATTAACTTCTACCGCTTCTGCTGGGAAGCTAATTAATGTAATCATTATTGGCACTGCGTGATCCTTACAAGTGCGATTCCTTAGGCGCCAACAGATATCTGGTGCCATTAATTATCGCACAATCCCATAACAATATAAAGAGGTACCTTATATTTGACCTCTGACCCTAAAATCCTTCAAATCACACCAAAAGAGTATTATTTTCATCAGAGCTCCTTTGTTTTTAATATTTAAAAAAAACAACAACATTTTGCATGATTAAAGTTTTTGTGTGAGTAAAATCGACATTTTTTTCCAGCCCAAAATATCTGACAGTCCTAAGAAACTTTTGTCTGTTGCAGAGGAGAATTTTGATTGGCCGGCCGCGTGCATTGAACTTGAAGAGCAGCTTTCTCATTGGTCAGACAACGGGAAGAAGGCAGAACATTTCTCATTAAATGATGGTCACTTTGCTTCCGTGGACGCTGTGCTGCTTCTTGAGGTTGGTCCCGTGTTTCTGTCTATTGAAGCCTGAGTTAAAGTGATAATTTACACAGAATCGTAATCACCGTACGAAATATGAGTCTTACTCGCTGTAATATGGCTGCTATTAATGTATCGGTGCCTTGTACAGTTGCTTTAGGTGAGAGTGACTCTCCTTCCTCCGGCTTTGTCCCCTCAGGGGGGCTCTCTTTGCGTGTCCGGATCACGAGATAGAAACGTCAGCCTCTGGGACCTGAGAGATCTGGGAAAAGGCAAAGTAAACGTAAAGGTTTTGGGAGCAGAAAAAACGGGAACTCACAAGGTAACGGCATCATGTTTGCCGCTGGCGCGCATACTCCCTGCATGTTGCGGTGCACGCTTTGCGTTGACCAATGTTGAGGCTTCACCAAGGGTTAAACCCCAAGTTTTCGAGACTGAAGTTCTTTCCCTTACTGGTAACTTTCAATGTATGGAGCCCTACTCCTGAACTTCCATGGTGTGTACAGAGCATTGTATGTGTCCGTTATATTAGCGTTATTATTATTTAATGATCTATGTAAACTGGGTGGGATGTTCAGATGATGTCGACTTCCAAGAGGATTTTTCTCATTCTCTTATCAAATAAATAGATCCTTTTAATTAAGGAGCCTTCATAAGGTTTCTTGGTTCTACACAGGAAGTATTCCCAGTACCCCCAGCCGTACATAGAATCTGATGGCAGATTGGAATCACGCGGCTCTTTATTCCTGCTGTGAAGACTTAAACTTTAATCGGTCCTTGGCCTTGTCTTACATTCAGGAACCATATACCCGTCCAATGCATGTTTTAATTCCCTCACTGTATTAGCCTCTACCACTTCTGCTGGCAGGCTGTTCCACTTATCTGCCACCCATGACATTTAGGTCTTGGTGTTACATCACAGTAATAACAAGATATTCCTGGTCTTCAAGCGTTTTGTGGCAGCCGCATATTGTCTATCAATAGTTTTGAACACTACTTTGTTCTTGGGAGTAGTCATGAGTGATTCTCCTGGGGGTGGATGTTAGGAGTTAAGCGCAGCGCCATTTATATTTATGGTTAAGTTAAGCTGCCACTAAAGGGAAATGTAACTTTGTTCTTCTTTCTACAGGGCTGGGCATGGTCTCTGGCGTCCTGCGGGAATCTATTGGCCTCAGGCTCCTGGGATAGCACTGTGAAGATCTGGGACATGGGGGCAGAGGGACAGCAAGTTGGCGACATTAGGTATGATGCCACTTACCATAAACGAATTGCCTGGCCTCTGTGACTCGAGTTCTGACAGTCAAACCTTTTGTTTAGGGGACGCGCTGCAATTTTGTGTCTTGCCTTCCAACCGGATATTTTGGTTGCCGGATCGTATGACAAGAGAGTGAGTGTATACGACCCCAGAGGTGAGCGTTTCCTGATAGGACTATATATATTAATGTTACATATATTCCTATTATTCTTTAGCTCTGCAAACATATATAATGCAAATCAGTGTTAAGAATATGTATGTACTCTTTTTGGGGTCCAGCTGTAGAGTTAAGCAGCTTTGAAGACCCCAGATATGCCTTCTTCACATATAATATAGACCACTGAGGGCTTAGAAGCGATTCTGTCTTGTTATCGTTGCATGTGTGTAAATGCATCTGTCCCACTCAGCCTTATTTTAAAGTAATAATAAAATAAATGTATGTTTTCAGGACATCTGTCGCCTTTTCAGTCCTAAAGCTGTTAGGGATATTAATGAGACAAAATAGGCAAAACCAATATTCTATCACATAATCAAAATAATGTCGCTATTAATGATTGTAGGGCCTCATGCGATAGTCAATCAAAAATATTATTTATTGTAAAAACACAATTTATAAAAAATAAAATAATGTCGAATAGATGCAAATAATGTCAAACTTCAGTTACAGGTACAAATACCTTTTCCATCATTGTCATTATCGCGGGTTATAAGGTGCAGTCTCACAAGCCGTCATATACAATAACGCCATATACTATTTCCCAGAAGTAGGGAATTCTATATGAAGAAGACAAAATTTACCTCTATTCAGAACAATAAAGCCGTTATATTTACCACCACTTGTTGCTGCGGTCCAACTGGCCCTTGTAGATCTCAATCGAGGTTCAGTGGGAAGAAAAATAACTTTCTTAAAGTTATATATGTTACAAACGCAAAGTAATTCTAAGAGTATAATATGGTGCCAAGATCTTGTGATGTTTTATTACCTTTTAAAGACGGGGGGCTTATTATTATATTCTCCACCTATTGATTGGAATTCTCCAATCATAATGGTGGGTTTTACCCATTATAATTAGGACTTCTTAGCATTTTTGTACTATTGCACTTCCATCATTTACCTCTAAGAGATGCTCTGGTCTACGAAATAACTTTAAGACAATTACATATAAGTTTGGAATTTATCCTTGGTCACCCATATCGCTAGACGTTACCTCCTAGGTGGTAAATCAGGTTTTGGTGGTCTTACGACGTATCCCCCATTCCCATTTACATTCCTAGAGATACGCGGCTTCTACTCCTTAACTTTCTCATGGAAGATAAGACTAATTAGGTAATATTTGCTGAAGCAGCTATATTCATAAACGCTTCTTTTATTCTCAGAGAACAAGGACAAAAAAATATATATTTATAAAAACGAATAAATAATAATTATGAATAAACCCAGTTGCTTGAAAGACATCAATATCTTTCTCTGACCTTTGTACCTGACCTTCATGCGCATGGAGTATTGGGGGCATCAAACACCATGTATTAGAGGCCAAGGGACAGATTTATTATATCCGTTGTAATAAGTTGCCTCTCCGCTCCCTGATCATTATCATCACAAAAGTCCGGTCCTGTAATGATTTTATTATTATTGACATTGTGTGTGTGAAGGTGTGTGTGAAGGTGTGTGTGTCTGGGGGGTTCTGCTCACCTGGGGATTTTTCACACCTGAGAACTTTACTTGCAGCCGCGAATCCTTTGATTAAGACACGTAAGATCCACTCGAGTCCTGTGCTGTGCCTGGTGGCTGATGACCGACACATTGTATCCGGCAGCGAAGACCGAACCTTGGTGGTGTTTGACCGCCGAGCTAATGCTGTGTTGCAGAGGATGCCTGTAAGGAAGACACTGTATTTACTCGTGTTACCCTATTACTCTAAACATTCCTTTAATAACCCTCCCTCGATACATCCATATATTGTTTCTATTCCTGTCCATGTCTGACGTTCCCCAGGTCTTTCCCGTTTCTTATGGGACTTTTCTTTCTTTCTAAGATCTGTCCTTTTCTGCCCAACTCCATGCCTTTCTCACTTCTGTCCGCACCATTTTCTGTATTGTTTCCATTTCTTTCCTCTTGCCCTTGCAGTACCACTCTCTTTCTTCCTTTTCTCGCCTCCAGAAGACCAAGGCATTTTTAATAAGCCCTCCCCGCTTCCTCACTGCCAACATTTTCTTGCTCTCCCTTCCAGCTGGATAATTACCTGTTTTGTATGTCCTATGAAGCCCCGCAGCTATGGGCAGGGGATAACCAAGGTATGATCCATGTGTACGGGAGCCATGGAGGGACATTCCAGAGTCTGCGGGTGAGCCGGAAATTAAACACATTCTATAAACATGTAGGAATATTTAAGTACACCAACGTCCAATGTCTGTATACTGTAAATACAGGCTATATGCTATACATTATATCAGGTAGATTGAAAACACATCTCACATCTTGGAATGCTCAAGAGGCCCGTTTTGTGGTGAAAATGGTTATTTGTGGACCAATTGCCATGTCAACCAATGGAGCATTCCCGCGGATTTCTCCATTTAAAGCAGATCTGTCGCTGTTATTATTGTTATTGCATGTATTAGATATTAGTATTTTTTGTATTTTATAGGAGCGGCCATCGTAGCTTCCTGTTCTCAGACTCTTGAGTGATTAAGTTATGTCTCCCCCATAGCTAGGTTGCCGATGTTAATTGATTCAGGCGGCCATTGTAATGGTGGGTGGCAGGAGAAGAGAGACGAGTGATTACGTATCGCACACCCTGCCACAGATGAACATTTAAACCAAATCCCTCTAAAACAATAGCGCTAATTGACAAAAAAAAGCACAACCTAGAAGTAGTTCAACATAAATCAACTTAGTTATAGTAAAAGTTTTGATTTGCGACAATTGCCTTTAAGCACAAGAATTGCTCTTTGTACAGCGCTACGGAATTTGATGGCGCTATATTAAACAAAAAATAATAATAATCCGCTATGTACATTTACCTACTCACTTTTACAGACTAGATCCTAAGGGATTTTTTGAGAATATAGGTTATTTAGCATGTGCTGTATTATTATTATTATTTATTATTATTATTGCCCGAAAGGGAAACACCATGGTCCGTGGGGTCCAGTGGCATTAAAGGATGGACTGGAGCTTTTCTTTGGGAAACAGATGATTTAATTCCCTGTTACCTGTAACGAGGACGGCCAGATCATAGTATAATTATGCACCCGGGGCTCACGTAGTTCTGATCTCAGTAAATAACGCAGCTTGATACACACCGACCACACTCTGTATATAGTATAACATCTGTGACGGGGCCACGGTGTACCTCCTTCTGGCTTTTTTTTTTTAGCTCAGACATGCTAAAATGTGATTTTATGCCGTGCGTAGCATCAACCCTTTTTTTGCCTGCTGGCTGTTTGAGAAGTGTTTATTTGCTTAAGGACACCACAAGATTTCTGTAAAGAAACCAGAATTTACATTATTATTTATTTAGACTTTTATTTGGAATACAAGCCGATAAGCCCCTCTACGCCAAAGCCCGGTGTCCCTATGACAAACCCTATCCTTTGTGTCTAAGCCCCTTTCCAGTCACCGGCATCTAAAGGGTTACCACGAAAGCATCCATAAGCAGTGTTTCACGGGCAAACTCTGCTCAGATGTCAGAGGAACAGAGAAGACACGGCGGGGGGGGCTTCTGTTAAATGAAGTCAAAAGAAGCCTATGCAGTATTTATAATTCTTGAACCTTAAAGGGACATTTACAGCCCCACCAATAATAAATGCGGATCCACAATAAAAGGCGCACGCAGCTATCATATACATTAAAGTACATGTAGTGGCTGGAGTGTCGCTTTAACTTCATGGAATTCCATAGAGAAACATTTGTACAGCGCTACGGAATTTGATGGCGCTATATAAAACAATAAATAATAATATTTGCGACTGATAGTAACGGGTATCTTCATGTTGTTGGGATTTCAGAGCTTTGACGTCGGTCACGTGTCCCAGGTCACCGGTATCTGGCATTCGGCAGGCGCGCTTTACACAACCTCCACAGACAAGACGATGAAGGTGACCGAGCCGCTGCAGATCTCTTACTACAAGTATCTTAAAGCGAAAACCCCATTGGAACAAAATATTTCCCTCCTTGAGCATAAACCCCGGCGCTGTATACAGTAATAACCCCCGCCCGTTTTTCCTGCCGTGCTGGTCCTTTGTTTACTATCCCTTTAAAAAGCCGCAGTCATTAGGTCGCCCCGACTTATCAGCTAACGGCGTCTTCTATGTCTAGGTTCACATTCCTACAGACCCACCTCGGACCCTCCACACAGAACCTCACAGCAGTGTCGTCAATGGGGTAAGTGTCTCTAACTTACCAAGGTGGGGTGGGGGGTAACAGGGTCCCCGTAAGCAGAAGAGGGTAGATAGAGCTGATCAGCATTTATCCCGAGGGGGCCTGAACTCACTGGGTGATGTATGACAGGCGGGTGAGTTTTGTCAAGTTAAAAGATCAGGCAAATTTGCTCAAACTCTCTTGCCCCCATATCTTATTTTCTCTGCCCTCCCCCACCTCTCCTTTTTTCTCTCTCCTCACCTCTTCCTTGCTTTCAATCACCCTGTATCCATGCCAGCTCCCCTTTCTTTAACGTTACGGCCTTCCTCATACGCCTTCCGCTAATGTCTTGCAGGTCAGCGTGGCCGGACGAACCGTGGCGGCAGCTTCTGGGGCGCAGACCGTGGAGATATGGAGATTTCCCGAATAAACGGTGCATTTAAAAAACAAAACAAAAAACAATAGCAGCAAAATCTCCTACCGTCCGTGAAGAGAGAGAGAGAGAGAGAGAGAGCGTCCCGTGAAAGAGAGGGGCGAAGGCTTGGAAGGAATTACAGGTCTTTGGTCGAAAGACTCGCATTAAGTCAATCTGTTCCTTTTTTTAAATTTATGTTTGATCTTATTTTAATTTCAGCATCTCCTTGGATTTTCTTTTTCTTTTTTTTCCAGACAATATGTAAAGGAGTTTTGTCACCTGAAAAGTTTATCGCTATGTGAATACAGAACGAAGTGACCTGTAAACTTTCCCAGTAGAATTGCAAGTTTATATATATATATATATGGAAAATGTAGATTTTAAAGTACTGGCTTGTCTTTCGTGACATCATCGAGCATTGGCTCATGTTCTTTATTGCAGCCGGTTATTTCCATAGGCTGCTTGGAGCTTGATGAGCCGGCGCGGGCTCCTAACCCCTGACGTTACGAGGAGCACAAGTCTGATAAAAGATACTCATAAATCCCCCCACCTTCCATTCTAGTATTGTTCTGTACGTACAAAAGTACTCAGTCAGGTGAGTCCGGTGGCATAAGTGGAGCTCGGGGGTCCGCCTCGGCACCGTCTTCACTTGTGTGCCCCGCAGTGGATGTCTCATCCATCTCTGAAGCTATGACAAAGGTCATAAAGGGAGCTCGACCAGCATATATTCATTTGCGTACACTTATAGTATAAAGTATATATAGTGTGTGTGTATATGTATATATATATATATACATATCATTCTTTATATCAACACTGCTGTTCTATAATATACCCTGAATGCATCTGTATTGTATTAATATTTATGGATTTTATATCAAATAGGATATCGATGGAAGTTCAGATTATATGTGAACGTTACGAGGGTTGAGCGTTTTGATTTTTTTATTGCTTCGAGAGGCTGTGCGTTTCAGCCAAAGCTAGTAATGAGCAAAAGGAAACCGAGAATAAAAACCTGACCGACTAGAAGCTTACGCTGAATTCTGATTGGTTTCTTAACATTTTTAGCCAATAAGAACGTCTCACATCCCCCTTATTGGCCATAAAATGCACGGATGAGAATGAACTGAGATGACCCCCCCCCTGTCTGATAACACAAGCCCCCTGCCGTTACATGTGCGTTTGAACGTCGGTAACCATAAGCTCACTTTAACTGCTGGACCTTAACAGCTTTTGCCGTCTCTCCCCCGAGAGGGCATTCCATGCGTCCACCACCTTCCTTAATCTAGCACATGCTTTTCAGTAAAGTATGCTTTGCTGCTCTTTTCTTTTGGTTTGATTTTTATACGGTTTTACCATAGTAACGATATCACAAGCTGACCCGGTAATTATATCAATATATAATAAATTAAATTAAAATTTAATAGTTTTTAATATTTCCGTGTGTTACCAATAATAAATTATTGTCCTTGTATAGCTGTTAATTGCATTATTTATTGTTTGTTTGCCCGCTCCCTGCTCTTCTAAGTTCAAGAATCCTGTATGCTGATAAGACATCGAGCAAACACCCGGCCGAGCATGTGATATCAGCAGAAGCATGAGAGCGTATGTACGGTTATGTATGTTTATTCACGTGGCGCCGACAGGTAGGCTGTCAAGTGTTGCCTATAGAATGCCAAAAATGTATCCTTTAAATCTGTGAAAGGAAGGTTTCTAGTTGTAGATCTCGTGAAACGGACTGTCCGGTGTCCTCCTAGACAAGCGATGCCTATGAAAGGACTTTGCCAGTACTTACCTTAGGGAGAAGCTGCAGTGCAGCATCTTCCGACCCACTTAATTGCTCGCTGTTTCGAAGCCACAGATGGGCTGTAATAAAATCGGTCAGCGAGAGAACTCAGGGTCTGAAATAGAGCGCAGCGTCTGCCGAGCCTTTGCTGGAGCTCACTGGTGGCAAATGTATCACGCGTGAGAAGATGCTTTCCACCAAACATGTCTCCTGCATGGGAACGTAGCTGGGGACAGGGGGCAAATGCTCCGCTATAGGGGGATTATAGGGGGATTGGCTCCAGAGAATTCTTTAGCAAGTTATTGAGCTATAGAATGAAATTTGTTTTCTGGGACAGACTGCCTGCTAAGATTTCATACGGGAAGAAGGTCTGGCTGCTGGTATGCTAAGGTTACGGGCCGTAAGTAGTCTGGAGAAGCTGAAGGGGTGGAATAGTGAGGTTCAAGGTAAAGAAAATATGATGAATAGCTAAAAACTGCTTTTAAAACCCAAATGTCGACCGGACAGAAAAAATAATAGCACCGGTGCCGTTAAAAGCCACAAAGAAGAGCGATGTAGATTTAACGCGTGGGGCAAGAGCTCCGGACTCAGGGACGCAGTTGACTTTGTCGGCAGATATTAAAAAAAAATAGTCACAGTGGGACCTAGAGTTTCTCCACCTCAAGCAATGTTCACCTGAGAGGCATCTCGGAGGCGTTTTGACGAGATCAAGAATCGCTCAGTTTGGCTTTTATTTTTAATATATGGTTTTTTTTTTGGAATTTCCTTCTCATCTCTGAATATTACACCTGCCGTCTCGTACCGGTGATGCTGCTGCCGGACGACTTTGCGAGCGTAGCATATGACTTAAGGGACGCGTGTATGTGCCTGATGGCGCTATGATCGTGGGACTTCGACATAGATCCTGGCTCACCTCCGAGGCAGCCTCATAAGACTGTGATTGTTGGGAGCTTGGACGATTCCCAGAGTTTTTAATTGCCTCTAGGAAGATCTCTGTGCAGCATTTCACTCTAAGCGGTTGCTAGCTTCCCCCCCACCCCCGCCATCCCGATTCCTTTTAACCCCATTTAATTAGGGGCCTGTGATTAGGGTGCTTGTATTTTGGTTTATATTACGATTTTTTTTAATTGTTTTTACTGTTTCTGGGTCTCGCAATGTGCAGTTGCGCCCAAGGTATTGATTTTATTTATCTACATACAAGAGCGGGAGATAGGAGTGCGACCTCGACTGAAGGTGGAGTGACCGTTCCCCAGGGC
This sequence comes from Spea multiplicata, assembly GCA_009364415.1. Taxonomy (NCBI): domain Eukaryota; kingdom Metazoa; phylum Chordata; class Amphibia; order Anura; family Pelobatidae; genus Spea; species Spea multiplicata. Next base: position 13,830 of record VKOC01011971.1, read on the forward strand.
GCAGGGGGACAGAACTAAGATTGTTGTAGTACAAAGCAATGCCCCTAACAAATAATCTCCCTTAATGGTAAGGATCTGAACTCGCCCAACACACCGTGACCCCTACTGGATGAACCCAAAGGAGGAAAAACCCATATCATCATGGCCCGAGAAACCTACTTTGGGCACAGACTCGGCCCCGGGTAAATCATATCGGAGAACAGACCATTTTTTCCTTGGTAGAATTATTCTGAGTCAGCCTTGGAATGTAAGATTGGCTCTTTAGCCCTTTGGGCCACTGATGTCAGCTAATGAACCCAACTGAGAATACATTACCCTGAACGCTCTCCCTGATACATGTCTGGAGTATAAGAGGGCGAGAGAAAGGACTCTTGTGTTCCCTCTTTACTAAACTTTAATGACGATGAAAGGCAGAATAAATCTAGCCCTGGTCCCGGGTTAATGGTCCAAAGAAAATGAATTAATGTAGACTTCAAAATATTAATCTTGAGAAGACAGGAGCCCCGGCTTAGGCTTTTTAAACAAATGTATTACCCGAAAGCCAACAAACCGAGTGCCGCGAGCGCCAGCGTCCCTGTCCCGACCGCGTTATATCATGGAGTCCAAAGGCATCAGAGAAACAAATTACATAAATTTGCATAAAACGTAACTTTTATCAATCCGGCGAGGGAAATAAATCTAAAGGTTCCGTAGCCCAACACCTATAGGTCTGTCCCTGCCTGGTCTACCATATCCATCCATCCCTATAGGTACCAAACTAATAATTCGCTGCGCTGTCCTCCTGGATTAAAGTCTACATATCGGCTACCCCCCCCCCCCATACTAGCAAACGATAAAAGATCTTCAAGTCATCTGACCAAGCCGAGGGCTGATGTTGATTCTTAGTCTTCGATAAATGTGGTAATAATGTCATGGATTCTGATGAAATCGCAGCCGAACACCCAGTTCTAGTGGCGAAGACAGAATGATGGAGGTGGGTGGTTCGGAACGGGATGCTGCCAGTCTGGTTCTTCTGGTCCGATGGCACGACGCACCCCGTCTCTGAACGTCTCACGAATCTTCCTCGCCTACCTGTCTTGGAGTCCGTATTTCTGGTTAGACCAACCAACCCACTAACCGGCCAAGCAACTAACCAGCCATCCAACTAACCGGCCAACCAACTAACCGGCCAACCAACCAAGCCAAGAAGCGTTCTCCTGAGAGGGATCCTTCCTCCAGATCTCAGCCTGTTAGCACCTATTACGGCACGCGGCAAACCGATCCATACGATCGTTTCTCAATAATAGAGGAGAACAATCCGAAGGAAGCGTTTGTAGGAAAGTCACATTCTATGCGTTATGAAGGGCCAGGAACGGAGTTTAAACATATACCCCCCCCAAAAAAAATCTAAGAATGAGCACCTGTTATCTATAGGGAGTATTATGATAAACGTGGGAAGGAGGCTCTTCTTTATAATCTGCAGCTATCCGATTTCGCCTTGGCCTGGGGTATGAAGTCATTACAATAAATACCAAGAATGCGGTTTTTATCCCCAATCAGGTCTCCCAGCAGGTTTTACTTCTGCTCGTCGCATTCTTTATTGTGACGCGGAGAGCGAATCTGCACGGTGTGATCAGAGACGGGGCGATCGCCGCACCCCGCTACGCCCGCAGCGCACACAGAAGTCATCACAAGGATTTCCCTGTTTCAAAAGAGATCCTGGGGGTCTGAAAGGAGCCATGCGAGACCTCCAGTTACGGGACTCTTCTCTCATCAAAGGAGATGTACATATACACCGATCAGCCGTAACGTTATGCCCGCCTGCCTAATATTGTGTAGGTCCCCCCTTTTGCTGCCCAAACATCCCTGACCCGTTAAAGACTGCTCTAAACCTCGGAAGGTGCGCTGCGGCATCCGCTACAACAACATGAAGGGGTTAACCCAGATTGTCATTCAACCTTCCTTAATTAGCCATTTCTTGGTAGCCGCACATACATACTAACGCCATGCAGTGACGCACACTCACGCTAAGACCATATAGTAACAAGAGCTGCACATACATACTAACGCCATGCACTGACGCA
>VKOC01011984.1:0-14120 GCA_009364415.1 Spea multiplicata
TTAGGGGCAGTTATGGTTAATGGGGTCTTCTCTTCAGGGTTAATTTAATAAGGTTAATTTAAGGTGCAGTTAGAGGTAAAGGAGGGCAAACTGAGGGGAATCTAAATCCTGGGGGCAGTGATGATTAACCCTGTATTTATTTATAAAAGTATTGTGTCTGTGAACGAGTCTGCAAATCTATTAGGGCACTATGGTATATCAGGGGGTATACAGCATACCTGGGGATGACGGAGTGACATATCTGGGGTATAAGGCATATAGGGTATATAAGGAATATGTGGGGAGGGGGCATGTCTGGGAGGCGGTGTGGCATGTCTGGAAGGCAGTGTGGCATGTCTTGGGGTATGTGGCATATCTGGGGGTATGTGGCATATCTGGGAGGCTGTGTGGGAAGCCTGGACTCAAATGTGGATAACTGGGGGGCAGGTTGGGAAATAAAAACAAGAAATGCATTTTATCAAAGTTTTTTTATTCTTCCGTTTGTTTTTAACATCCTACTTTACTTTTTTACATTATTTTAAATAAATAAATTACATTTTTTTAACCAAAAAAATAATCGGCCAACTAATCGATTATGAAAATAATAGTTAGTTGCAGCCCTACTTAAGTATCCTCATGTTTCATTTTAAAAGGAGCTGTTTCATTGAAACAATGTATTAAACAAACCTTAGAAGATCTATCACGTTATTGCTTCCACTGAAGATTTAATCACATATAAATATTGCAAAATATTGAGAAGCTTTTGCGGTTGCTATGGAAACAGCATATCACTGCCTGCTTTTATGCTATAGGGCAAGTACAAATGATCCAGACAAATATTATGAATGAGACAAACATTTACATAATCTTAGTTTTATTTCTGGGAAAAGTTTGGGCATTCAACAGTGCTAAGAATGATATATACTTTTTTTGTTACAAAAATGTTAAATTCAACAGAGTAAGTGGGAGAACACCTTACGAACACTAGAAATACCAGCAAGATGGAGGATAAATTAGGGGGAAAACACACACAACTGTTAATGAACTAGCCTTTTTAGACCTGATATGCAAAATATAACTTTATATACATTAATATCACACAGATACTACATTCCATTGGTTGCTAGCTTAATACAGTATTTCATACAAGTAAAAGTAAAGCCCGTACATTAAAATACAATTTGTTCTTTTTTTTTTATTCCTTCTAAAGCTTAAATATATAATACTTAAGCTTGCCAGAAGGTGTTCTTCCACTGTGGGGAATGTACCTTTTTTTTTTTTTTTACAATATTTTATATGTATAAAGGTATATAGTTACTTGTTGCACACATACACAATGCTTTCAAAAGTATTTGCCCCTTCCTGATTTCTTCCATGTTTGCATATTTATCACACTTTAATGCTTCAGATCGCCAAACTAATTTTAACGTTAGACAAAGATAACCAGAATAAACGTAAAATGCAGCTTTTATGCCAAGTCCTAAAGGACCCTTTGTGGAGTCGGGTCAGCGACCAGATGGGGGTTTTCACCAATGACAGCCCCTTTTCCTCTTTAGATTGAGCCCCAGAGTACTCCACGGCTGCCAGGACTTTTAGGATATAATAATTTCTCGTCAGAATGTTTCTTGACTGTGTGTGTATCAAAGTGTTCCATCAGGCACACTAGGCAAATGCCCGGTGACAGTGCCACACGTTCAGAGATCTGGTGTTGCAGTGTGCAGCCACTGGCTGGATATGCCCAGCTGCAAACTACATAAACATGAAAATGTTGCTTGTGTCTATACATACCCAGCCACTGGCAACTCATATGCCATCAAGCGGCTTCTGGCCTAAAAGTGATAACGTTGTCATCCCCAGCTCAGGCCCCTGGAAATTTGCGAAGCTGAAAGGACAGGGAGCATGTATGAGTGTGGGTGAGTGCTATGTAATTGGTGTATGTAAATTTGGGGGGTCCCTGAGGGGATAAAAGATGACCCTTCTGTGACCCTGGTCATTGCCACCTTTGAGACAGCCACCAATCACTTACTCCCGCCCGCCCTTCCCTTTTTTATTTGTTGCTTTTTTTTTCACTCTTTAACGTTTTGTTTTTCTTTCCTTGTCACAGCAGGCGGTTGATGTGTCCTTGCCGGTAAAAGAGTGGTTTAAGTAACGGGTATTGTGCTAGTGAAGGAAGGGTAGTTGGGCTCAATCCTCCCCTGACCTCTGGTACGGTGTGGTCAATGACCTTGGTGGTTAGCATGATTGTGGGCAGCGTGGGGAGCTGTCAGTATTGTTGGACGAGGGGGAGGCGAGTTCCAACTTATTGTGTGGTTGTAACCGATGTTAGAGGGATCCGCCAAGGACGAGGCTAATTTTGTACTGTGTTAGGAGAGTTTTGTATTATTTGGGATGTGATTTGTTTATATTGGATGTATATTTGTTAGTTATTGTTTATATAATGTATGGTTGTAAATAAAGGATATGCTAACACAGTGCATGTTTATGTTGTGTTAATAAAAGCTATGGCCTACTGAATCCATGATGTGGTGTGTCCTTTATTTGGTGGGTTTCGGGTTTTAGGAAAGGGTTTGTTTCTGGGCTTAGCACGGTCCCCACTACCTTCATACATGCACCCAATAAATTGTAGATGTGTGCTACAAGGCAACAATGCTTTTAATGCAGTATAGCACGTTTTTCTTTAGGTTTCAACATTTATTTAGAAATGTTTTTGTTTTACTTTATTCTCATGCTTAACAATAAATTATTATGACAAACATTAAGCTTATTAACCATATTTACACCAGTACCTAGAAAGTTTTCCAGTAGTAGATGTAGTCTGTATACCGGAAAAGTCAAGAAATTGTTACTCTAAACAATAGGACATGTTCTTTATCCAAATTCACGTTGAGCAGTATTTTAATAGCTTCTGAAAATTGGAAACTGCGGGTAGCCTGCAGCTACCTCATAGAGATTCAGTTAAAATACCATAACCTCCAAATAAAATCTTTCATCTATTATAGCTTCAGCTCTGCAAGAAACAGCCTCTTCCATTAACATATTCATGTCACTGACTTCTGCAGGAGATTTGCACTCAGTAAATTTACATAGCTTCAGATCTGTTTACAATAACCTTTTCAGCAAGGAAAGGATTGCAGAACCTTAATGTCCTCCGGCAATCATTAACCAAAGTTATGTGTGTGGTCTTTATATTTTAACAATACCTCATTAATTAAGGGAAACAAACAATTATAGGTTGCACAAATAAGTTCTATAGGATGTTCGTGAGGTGAAGAGTTCACATTAAATATTGGTTTAGGATACCATAATTATTTAAAATATAGGTGTAACAATTCGACGAGAGACAGGTCCCGTTTGCAGAATGGTAGGATATCAGGACGGGTAGTAGCAGGAGGAATAGTGGGACAACAGCAGGAAAGTTCCAATAGCATAAACAGGTCACAGTCCAAGGTCGAGGCAGGCAGCAAACAGGCAAAGTCCAAAAAGCAATCCAAAGTCAATCCAGGCGGCGATCAAAGAGTAGTCAGGAACAAAGCAGGAGTCAGGAAACCAGTAAATCAGAATATAACACACTGAGACAGAGATAACGTTTGTACCACACAAGGGCTCAGATTAGAGTGAGCAGTGGGTTTAAATTTGGTGCCAAACAGCTGCAGGCAATAATCAGCCAATCAGATAAAAAGCGGGAGGACCCGCCCCCTAGCATGACGTACGCAGTTGCTGGGTAAGTATTCCTGGCCGCCATGACAGCGTGCACGTGTGTGCACCTCCATAGCACCGAGGACGGCAGCAGAGGAGCTCCCTGGACAGACCCGCCGGCGAAAGGTAACAATAGGTTCTTAACCCCTTAAGGAACGGGCTTTTTGTATCCTTCTTGGCCAAGGCTGTTTTAACATTTCTGTGGTGCTTGTGTTTAGCTGTAATTTTCTTCTCTCTTGTTTAGTGTACCCACACAAGTTATGTATATATTTTTTCAGAACAAGAAGGGCTTTCGTTAGATACTATTTTTGGAATATATCATGTAATTGCCAATAAAAAAAAAATGGTAAAAATTTGAAAGAAAAAACATTTTTCTGACTTTTATTTGAAAAATGTTTTATTCATCTACAAAAGCTAATGAAAAACCTGCTAAATAGATTCTATGCGTCCTGAGTTTAGGTTTTTCTGCTTTTTTGTGGGCAATAAGCACAAATGGCGTTTTTTTTCCCCAGAAAATGTTTTGTCCCAATGTCCTATTTGGGGCATCATTGAAGCCAGCATATTCAATTTACTCCCATCAAACCATACATTTTTGAAAACTAGATATCCTTGAGTATTTCAAGCTTTGTTTTGTGATAATTTATTTGGGGTTTTTTGTTCACACAAATTGTGCTTCAGATATCAATGTAGAGCTCCAGGTATCTGTCACTTCAAAACAACACCCTAATATATGTTCAGTAGCATCCCCTGAGTACAGTGATACCATTGTACAGCACTACGGAATTTGATGGCGCTATATAAAACAATGAATAATAATAAATACCATGGGTTTGTCAGGTCATTTGGGGGTAGTATTTTTTTGTCTTTTTCTTTTCACACAAATTGTATTTCAGGTACTTTTTTGCTGTTTCCTATTGGTCAATTTCTTATTTACATGTTAACTGATTCTTTGCTGCTGGCGGTTTGGAGTAAAGAAGTTATGCAAATATTCGCCTCCTGTCTTTAATAAAATTTAGATTATCTCTACACCAAAGCTAGAGTAATCCCCAATTTTGCTTCACTCCCCCCTCAAACTAGCTGCTGGCAATTGGTGACCGCCTATCTCAACGTCAATATCTCAGCTATTGACCTCATATCCCAGCACTCAGCACTAAATCCAAAGGAGCCACTAGGGAACACTAAAACAGAGGTCTATAGGAACAGACCTTGTGCTGAAGGGGGAGGGGGAGCAATGAGATAATGAGAAATGAAAAGAGGAGAAATAATGAAAAGGTGAGACAGTGTGTGTATGTTAAGTGTGTCTAAGGGCAAGGAAACATGGCTGCAAGGGCAATTGAAAAGAAAAACTTTTATATAACAATATCTGTAACATTAGCAATATTATATATTAGTGAATATAAAGGCTAAAATATATTTACAAAATATTAGAATTCAATTCAATTAAAAAATTTTAAAAAAGATTTACATTTCCAAACAAACTGTCGGTGAATTTTATGGTTGCTGATATAGGAGATTACCGAAACATCAATTCATGTTTAAAAACATGTTCGCTCCCTCATGTAAATAAGTGGGAATTTTTAGACAAACAACCACAAGTTTATTGGTTATGCATTAAGAAGAATGAAAGCGAGAAGTTTAAAGGAGAGTTGTGGTTTCAATTCCCTCACTTCACTACATTATGGATGGCCAACACTAACAAGCATCTCCAAAATGTCTGAGATAGCTATGCATGATGCATAATTTAGTAGGCTGGGAGATGAAATCTAGAAGGCTAACCATGATTTGCCTGTAGTGGACACTCACTGATTTTGGATGCTCAGAATCATATCGTTAAATCAAAAAAGACTGAAACCACAACTCTTCTGTGAACTTTTTTGTCAACTCTCTTTTTGATAAATAAACACCTTCCGTATAAATATATACAATGTGGGAAAACAGATTGGGGGAAAATAGTGAAAATTGTTAGACACCTACCTCAATTTGATATTTAAAACACACATCAATCTACAATTAAATGCTTTTCTTTTAAAATTAATTATTTAATGTTAATGTTGCTTGATAAACATTTTTCGACATATAAATTACGGGTAGTCTTTTCATTTTCAAATAGGTAAGATACTGTATGTAACCCTGCCCATCCTTGTTCCTAATGGGTGAAATACCACTCCAAGGCCTGTTCCACCTACTCTTCACCTGGTTTCAGTTCAGTGGGGTATTTAACCTTGCCTTTTCACAGTATCATCCCACATTGGCAAGTTATGAAACCCTGCCCACTCCCAACCTTATTCCAGATTAGTAAAGTATTTAAACTTGCCTATTCCCATGGCTGTTCCACCATCTTCAGCCTGGCTCTGCCATGTCACTGCTCATATTTGATTTGGACTTCATAACCCACACCATGATCCCAAAGTACGCCTGTACTAAATGTTTTCTGATGTAGCAGAAAAATAATGCTCCATGTCAAAATAAATTGATGTGTAATTTACCGTCATGTACCTGCCTTGTTCAAGGTAAATTTAAACATTTTGAAATCTTAGTAACACAACTAGCGAAGGAATACATTTGTCGAGAAAGGAAGCCAATTTGAAACATAAAAGTTGCAAAGACTTTTTTAATGTAACTACTTACACTAATACCCAGTCAATTTTTACGCTCTGTTGATAGAACATGTGAAAAAGGGCCAAAGTAAGAATAGCAAATGTAGATAAGGAATTATTTGACTCTGAAAATTGCCAACCCAGAAGGTTCTTTCCAGTTAAAAGCTAATCTTTATACCTCACTTAATAATCACCTCACGGAGCCCAGGGAGATATCTACCACTGATCCTGTTTCTTTCTGGCTAAAGAAGTGAAGGGTAAGGCCAGCCTGAAATTGGCAGTTGTATTTTCTGGCAAGTGATGTTACGCTTCATCTGACAGAATCCACAGCATTAAGGTGGTTTAATTTTTCCAAAAGTGGTACATATAATTTGAATGACAAACATCATTATTTTAAGCACATTTATAGAAAATACACATAGTAATATTAGTTCACATGCCTTGGTAGTGTACTAAATGTCTAATATAACTAATATCTTGGCACAGAATACTTATTGAGTGGTATGGCTGGATTAGGTGCCAATAATCTGGTATTACAATGAGTTGTAACGAAAATCCAGCTATTTTAGTGCTTCAGGCAATGTAAACCACTTTACCTTAACCAATTTTATGGCCTTTTAAGTCTGTTTTTTTCCCATGCTTTAACTGGGTTCTCTGCTATGCCCCAAATCTTTCTCTGTTGAAATCAAGTCATCTCAATCCAGGGAAAGATAGGTGTAATTTGCATGTAAATTGGCATCAAAAAGCATTTGGCTAATGACTTTAATAATGCAGGATTTAGCAGTGGTTAGTGGCAATACCTATTGATCTAAATACTTCTCAATCATGACAACATCCCCTCCATTCTCCCCATCTTCCTCCATTCCATGTAGTGTCAAGTTCAACCAAAGGAGGATAATTACTGCATTTTATGTTAGTCTGTCAAGCTGTCCTCTGTGCAAAAAGCTCAGAACCTCCTGTGCCAATAGAATCTATCAACCCCAGCATTGGTATTCAAGATAAGGAATCTTGTAGTAATACTACAGTAATACTACTGAATTGTATTAAAACGTGTAATGTTTTGGTGACACAATAAAAAAGGAACATAAATGACAATTAGCCCACAATTTCACTAATTAAACAATTTTATAAAGCTCTTAAAAATACCTTTTCTGTTCAGCAGTTATGAATCCCTTTTGACTAAATGTACTGCATGTACACACACATCACACAAGTTTATTAAAACCATCAACAGATTACACATTTAGCATTTTTTGGAGATATACCGTGGCAAGAATAAGTTAGTGAACCATTTGGAATTACCAGCATTTATGCTTAAATTTGTCTTAAAATATGATCTTCACCTAAGTTACCATATATTTTAACAAATAACACACATATGATTGCATTGTTCTTGTCCATATTGAATACATAATTCAAACATTCACAGTGTGGGTTGGAAACAAAGTATGTGAACTTGTAGTCTAATCACTTCAACAAAAGCTAATTAGACTCAGGAAACCTGGAGTCCAATCAATCAAATGGGATTGGAGGTATATTAGAGCTACTTTGAAATAAAAAAAAACACTCGAACATTTTGCGTTTGCTATTCTCAAACAAGCATCTGCTGATGTGAGCCATGTAAAAAAGAAATCTCAGAAGACCCACAATCAAGAATTGTTGATTTGCATAAAGCTGGAATGGGCTACAAAGTAATCTCACATATCTCATATAATCTCAGTTTAGACAAATTGTTAATACATAGATATGATTTAGTACTGTGGCTGCTCTCCCTAACAGTGGGGGCCCAGCCAAAATTACCCCAAGGGTACAAAACAGGATGTTCAATGAGGTAAAAAAGAATCCTATAGTAACAGCTAATTGCTTGAAGGAATCATTGGAACTGGTTAACATCTCTTTTCAAGAGTCTACCATACTAAAAACATTGAACAGGTATGGAATCCATGGTGGGACACCAGGGAGGAAGTTGCTGCTTGTCAAAAAATCATTGCTCTGCACCTTATGTTTGGCAAATAACACTTTAACACTTCAAAATGTTACTGGAATGAACTGATGAAACTAAGGTTGAATTGTTCAGGAAGAATATGCACTACTAGTTATGGCATAAAACGGATACCGCATACCCACATGAAATTGGTATGTATGTGTGTATGTATGTATGAATGTGAGCATGAATGTCTCAGTGTGTGAGCATGTATGTGTAAGTGTGTGAACATGGATGTGTAAGTGTGTGAGCATAGATGTGTATGTGAGCATGGATGTGTAAGTACGTGTGTGTGTGTGTGAGCATGGATATGTAAGAGTGAAAATGGATGTCTAAGTGTGTGAGCATGGAAGTGTGTAAGTGGTATACGATGGAGTGTGTGTTAGCATAAATGGTGTGAGAGAGAATGTGTGTGTTAGAATGAATATGTACATCTGTGCTAGTGAGTATAATTAAATATCTGTAATTTGTTTGTGTGTTTATATATGTGTGCCAAAGTGTATGTTGGAATGGGTTGGCAAGGGTCAAAGAAGGCACAGATAAGTTATTTGGGGCAGTGATGACACAGACCAGCTGTTTAAGATAGCACTGATAAGCTATTTTGGGGCACTGACAAGCTGGGACAAAGATGGCTCAGACAGGCTGTTTGGGGCTTAGGGTGGCACTGATAAACTGATTGGAGCAAATGTGCTCAGAAGTTTTTTGGGGCAAAGGTGGCACTGTGGGACATGTAGCTTGGTGAAGTTGGCAGGCCACCAGGGCCCTGTGGTTTCTAGTTATGACCCTGAATGACCCTAAGCATCAAGGTGCAGAATGGCTTACAAAAAAAACCCAAAACACCTTTTGGAGTGGTCCAGTCAGAGCCTTCACCCATTAGAGATACAGTAAAATTACCTCAAGAGAGCCGTTCACACAAGAAATCCTAAGAATATGGCTGAGCTTAAGCATTGTTCCTGTAAGCAAGAATGGTCTAAAATTCCTCCTGAAAGTTGTGGAGATCTGATCTGCAGCTACTGGAATCCCTTGTTTGAGGTTATTGCTGCCAGTTATTAAATCCAACGGTTCACTTACTTTTTCCACCAGCACTGTGAATGCTTACATGAAATATTGTCAGTGCTTCTGTGTTACCTTATGATTGTGTCTCTGCTTATGTAAAAGAGATCACATTTTATGAACGATTAATCCAGAAAACCATATATATCACACACAAACTAAGAAATACAAAAAGACAAGACGTATAGCAACATTCCTGCCATTAAAAAGTAAGATTTTAATATAACTCAAACATATAAATTCTGTAGTTGCTTGGTTCTATTAAGGTAGTGGAGTTTTCTCTTGGTATTTTAACAGTAACAATTCCATTGTAATGAGAATTTCTTATAATCTATTCTCCTATATAGGCTTTATGTAAGTTTTAAATTATGCTAATTAAATTATAGGAAACATTTGTAGAGATGGATTGGTTTTACAGTCTATACACTGTCTACACTGTCAGTGGTTTTGCATGTCTTCAGTGTGATAGATTAGTCTGCATTTTAGCTAGATCCCTGTGTTTGTGCCGTTACGCATCACAGTCAATCAAAGACTTGCTCTTTTAAAGTCTGAGATGAGCCTGGAAGACAGTAAAATGTCAGAGTAAGTTTGTTGTTCAGCTCCCCTACTGTTTCTTTCTCACCTTCTGGCTTTAAACATTAAATCATAGGTAAGAGGTACACATTTTTTAGCAGAAGTCATGAAATTTCTAGCAACAATGAAGTTATTGTTCTTGGCATTTATTTTCGGATGTTATTTTTTTCAGATATAGGTCACTTATTTCTTAAAAAAAAAAAAAACTACTGAGGTTTTTATTGGGTTTACAGATATGCTGATACAGCTGTTCTTTGCTTATATGCTTTATAACTACCTTACACAATTAGGTCATAGTGAGGGAATGCATATCATAAATCCTTAGCGGGCAAGAGGCATTCACCTATTTTGGCATTCCAAATGTAAGAAAGGGCATGCAGAATGTGTGAGTAGGGTTGGCGGTGTTAGGACTATGCACACGGTGTTGCTGTCACATTATTACAAGGTTTGGCACATCACCAGCAATGGGACAACAAAGGGGGCCACTACTGGCTGGAGGGATGTGTCAAACACACTTAGCTCCTTCATGTACTTCAAGGAGGGGAGCTGGTACATGAGGCAGCAGGTCCCGACATCAGCCTACGCACATGACCCATACACACCCCTTAAAGGGACCTTAACCCTTTGCAACTGGTGGGGTAATCAGGGCTTTTTTTCCTATACATTGTGACATGTCCTTCACATCTTTGCTCAGTTGTTGAACTAGTTTGTTTCAGAGAGTGTGTGTTTTGTTTATTCTGCCTGCTTTCCTGGTTTTTGACCCTTTCTTGTACTACTATCTGTAAACCTTGTCACCTGCTCTTGACCTTTTGCTTTCCATACTATGAGATTGGATCCTCGCTTGGTACCTTGCAACCAGCTTCATTGCATTTAGTAAGCCCTGACAGAGAGAGGATTCTTACTTAGCTTCTTATTTGGTCATGAACTGGCACTGTCTGTAATTGATGTAATGCAAAGTATGTCACCGATAGAATTGATTCACCAGTAAATCCATTAACAAGCAAATTATGCAGATTAAATGAGATCAGAAATCTTCATTTTCCGCATTACAAATGAAAGTACAAAGGCCAACATGTCCCTTCTCAAAGGAAAACCCCATTGAGGTCTCCTCTAAAATTCTGCTGGCAGCAAGGGCCTGCAATTCAAGTCTTGTACCGCACCTTTGTGAAGCATTTAAATTGGCCTAGAGAGGCAGGAACACAGAGGATGCATTGTGCAACCAACCAACCATGAAGATGTGGGTGAGGTAAGGAGGTTAGAGAGGATAAGAGTATGCGCAAGCATGGATGTGTAAGTGTGTATGAGAGGGAGTATATAAGTATATATATATATATATATATATATATATATATATATATATATATATATGGAGAGTTTCTGCTCCAAGGAAAGTCAAACTTTCCCCCATTTAAATAATGTATGTTGCAATTTATTTTAAGCAGGTATTGTATAGTTTACAATTGGTGGACCCACAACAAAATAACCAATGAATTGTCTATCCAACCTTTCCCATTACAAACAACTATGAATAAGCCATTTGTACAAATGCAACATTTTTTTGCAAGTGCCTTTACTTACCTCAAGACCATTATCATTTAAACATGGTATTAACTCCCTTTCTTGCTAAAGAGATCAAGACCCCTAGGTTAGATAATTTGTTGAATCTTCCTAAACTGACTTTAAATGCACAAAGCTTTCAAATCTGAAATCATATGGAATATCATTTGTTCTCTAATCTTAAGGCAATGCTTTTAAAGTTTATATTCTTGTATTACTGTGGACACGGGGTTGCCATGCCTTCCAATTATTGTTCCTCCCTCTGGAGTAAACTACAAGGACTGACCTGAAGTAATTTATTTAGATAATCCGTTATGTCTTTATCTCACTTCTTGTATCAACTTTCTTCTGTCTTTCTTTAGTCTAATTATCTGTTTTGTGGTTTCTCAGTGAGCAAAAGTAATTATATAGATAATCTGCTGTGTCTTTATCGCACTCCAGAATTCTACTTTCTTCTTTGGTCTTTAGTCTAATTATGTCCTCTTTCATTTTTCTAATTTCACCAACATCTCTTAAAGAAGTTGTCATACTTTTTGACTAATTATGGTATTTTGTTCTGTGTAGGCCTTGGCACATTTAATAATAGTAATTATTTTACACTTCCGTATCACCTACCCTTAAAGGGACAGTATAGTATCCTATATAGCCCCACCAATGAAGAATACATATTAATGTATTTTAATGCATTCTTTAACCTGTACATGTCTTAACTTGAGAAATATACTGCACCTCCAGACCTCCAGAGCTGCAGAGCACCAGCCATACCTTAGTCTATTTGTGCACCACATCTAGCTGTATGAAGCAGACAATTAGTGGCAAGAAAGTGCTCCCATTGAAATCAAAGAAGATGTTTTTAAGAATGGATGCAGTTTGCCTCTGTTTTTCAAATATTGTGTTTAAAAGTTACATTATGCTTATAATATTTCCTAAGAGCCAATCTGTCATTTTCATTTTATTTACATACTGTTCATGGTCTAGAAACAAAGAATTTGAGGTCACATAACAACCATTTGCCCAATCTAGTCTGCCTGTTTTTCCTGATGTTAAGACTCAAACCTTAATTAGTCCTTGGTATCATCTTAGATACAAGCCATATTCCTATCCTACCCTTAGATTATATCTGACCCTCAATTTTTAGATTATGGCCTCTAATACTTTGTTAAATCCATTAATGTATTTTAATGCTTCTCACCTCTCTCCTCTCCTCCCAGCTACATTGAGATGCCTGTCTAGTTCGTCTACCAATGTCTCTTAACTACACAAGCCAGGACCCTGCTTGCTTTTTCTGATACTTGTGTGGCATCCCCTTCTTATGTTTGAATCCTGTTCTCTGTTGTCGCAGGCAGAACAGTGACCCACAATGCTACATTTTGCTCTTTGATTTTTACCTCCCAAGTGGATTATTTTACATTTATCAGCATTAAAATGTAGCTGCTAAACCATCATTCTTTTAATTTACTTAAATTGTTAGCCATTAGGCTTATTCAACCAGGAATGTATACCGTGTTTTAGACATTTGTATCATATGCAAAAAGACATGTTATGATGTTAACAAGATATTTGAAGGTATGGATACCAGTACCAATCCCTGAGGTGATCCACTATAAACAAGACCTTCCACTAAATATATATCATTAACTACAACCTTTTGACTTCACTCAACTCATCCATGCAACTATTTTAACATTCAAATCCAAACACTTATGGGTCTACGAGGGACAGTCTCAAATGCCTTACTGAAATCCACATTTTTTTAATCTTTTTTACCTCCCTGGTATGTTTTATTTATTACCCAGTTAAAAAATTCATTTTACAATTTTCAAATGTGCAGTTTGTGGTCTTGCAAACCCTTGTACACCCAGATACAATTATTTCCTTTAACGTAATTTCCATTAATTTCAGGCAAATGCCTAGTTGGTCACAGGCCGACATTACCACATACTCACTATAGATTGTGTGCTGCAATGTGTGGCAAGAGGCTGTCGGCCACACTGATGTGTCAAGGTTGCCTGACCTTTGTCAGGCCCTTTACTGACTTAATTGGTCTGGAGTTGGCTGGGTTTTTCCTGCTACATTTTGTTGAGTCATGTCAATAGACTGTTTAAATAAATCTACTAATGCTGCAGAATATTCCAAAATTCCTTTAGTAATCTTGGCTGTATCCCATACAGTTACCGTATTTTCCGGCGTATAAGGTGACTTTTTAACCCGTGAAAATCTTCTCAAAAGTCGGGGGTCGTCTTATACGCCGGGTACTGAAACTTACCGAGCCGGAGATTCCCCACAAAGCCACAAATCTCTAGGGGAGGGGCGTGCGGAGAAGCCGCCTCCCCTGGGCCGGTCTTCAGGGCCGCCCTGAGGTAGGTGCAAGATCATGATCTCCCCAACTATCCCTGATCAGCAGGTGCCCGATGACCAGGGCTGGTTGGGGAGATCACGACCTCCCTCTAACTAGCCCAACATTAGGGAGCTCGAGGTCTGGCCCTTCAGACCTCGGCTTCCGTGTTCCCTAATCACTACGCGCCGGCTATTGATGCCGAGCGCGCGGATGACGTGATGTCCTGGCGCTCGGCATCAATTGCCGGCGCGTAGTGATGAGGGGGTAGTAAAGCTGGATGGAAGATAGAAGATGAGAAAGGTAAGAGATGGGTATGGTTAGGTGTGTATAAGAGCAGTGTAGG
>VKOC01012007.1:0-10438 GCA_009364415.1 Spea multiplicata
GTTCCAAGACTTTGCATATAATAAATGATGAATTTGCTTGTTATATACTTAATTCTTCCACTGGATTTTTTTTTTATAGGTTCAAAATATTAAACTACTTACGTTTTATCAAGGCGCCGAAGTTGTATTTATCATGCCAAGTCTGGAATTATACCTGGGCAGAGTTCCGTATTTGCTATAATAATTGAAACATTAATTGAGTGCTATAAATTTTGAAAATACAACATTTTACTACGTTAAGTGTTGGGCCTTGTTAAAAGGCCTATTATTCTTCGATTAAACTGTGAAAATTAAAAAAATAAAAAAATAAAAAAATAAACATTAAAATAAGTGTCTCCAAAAACACTATTCCCAAATATTGTCCGTATTTAAAACGTGAATAGCCAAAATAAAAAAAAAAAAACAGCAAAAGAAAAAACAAAAGAAAAAAAATACATATAATCAAATATTATGCAAAGTTTCAATATCACATTTTAAAAAAATTTATTACATTTAGCTAATGAAAACCTAAATGGATTTAAACCTAAATGGATTTACTGAAAAAATCAAACCAAAACAATCGCTAATTCCCCATTTTACAAAAGAGATCTATGTCTTTCTGAATGACATTTTGAAGCCCAGAGAGAGAGAAAAAAAACCCACTTTTCCGTGAAATGTGTTATACCGCGATAGTGTGGGTGTCAATATTTGATAATGTGACATTTTTAATGAAGCACATACGTGCAATGTTATCACTAAATACAGCTATACCCTGCTGACGGGGATAGAAACTTTTAAACAAACTCAGCATTCTTTTTACTCATTATACCGACCTGTCAGAAATGACAATTTAGCTGAGTTTTGTTATTCCGCGCTGACAAGGTACGGTATATGCGAGGCTCTTAGAATAATGTCAGCTTTTAAAAGGAACTATACGCGGTAGCCGGCTTAACAAAACTCATTTCTCTTTTATTTGCTCCGAGTAAACATTTGCACTGACAGTTTTTTTTGGGGGGAAAAAAAAAGAATATTTATCTTACGCTTTCAAAGTATACAAAGCGAGGTGACATATCACTTTCAGAAGAATGGATATCCGAATGCCCCGTGCTTCAGCCGCACGGCCGCGTTTCCCGGTTTCTTAACAAAAGAGAATATGTTTAAAAGAAACAAAAAAGGGATTGGACGTGAAGGCACAAAAAAAGAGAGGTTAATCCTTTAATAATATGTCAGGAAAGCTATGATTTTACACGTTTGCTCAAATGCTACTCAGACAATTATGACAATTATACTGTAGATAAAAGCAATGTGATGCATTTATTTTTCTACATGTAGAGGATTCTACATGCTGTAATTCCTACAACCTTATTTTATGCGTAACCTAATGCTTTAATTCTGTTTGACCATCTACCACTGCTGGAATGCCGTTCCATGCACTAATTATAAACTATAAAAATATGTATTTTTTTCACATTGCACCTAGGCTTCTGGCCTATAGTTTTAGACTCTTTGTCCTGATATTTCAATTATTTTGAAATCTACACACCTCTTGTATTTCATTCCCTTGGCCCGTTCTCAATGATCTCCATCATATCCCCTCTCCAATCTTGCTCCCCTCCAATTAGGTGTCCCACCAAAAGCCTAGGCCTAGTCAACCTAGGAGAGAAATTGCCGGTGGCTGCCATATCATGAGTTCACATCGGGTGTAAATCACTACCAACGTTATTTGCTACAATAGTGCTATATACGGTAGAAATAATGGATACAACCATACAACTATAAACATTCTCTGGTGCTAGAAGCTCATGCACAGCCCGCCAAAACAATGCAGACAGGAAGTGGGTTCTAACTTCCTGCTTCTTGGGTTGATAGTTGAGTTCCGCTGCAATCTGTGCTGATATATATATATATATATATATATATATGTAACGGTACATTGTATATTATTGTATATTATGTATATATATAATATATATATACACTGCATTTGCTCGATTATAAGACAAGGGGTTTTTTTAGTCGGACTACAAGACTAAGATCCAGATCCCTCGCAACGCTGGTGGAAGTCTGTGCGATGCGTGCAGACATCCTCCGCTGCTGCCGGCACTTCCTCTGGGCTGGGGCTCCAATGACGGAGCGCTGGCATCACATGACCTTCCGATGCTCATTCATAGAAGCCCCGGCGGAAGTGCCAGCAGCAGCAGCGGAGATCGTCTGCATGCATTGCACAGACCTCCACCGGCTGCCACTACTACACACCAAGGAATCTGAAGCACGGGGAGAAGTCTAGGGTAGTACTGATAAGTAAGGGAGGGTAAGAGTGGCATATGGGGGGTATAAGGGCTTTCTGGAGGCAGAGTGGCATATAGGGGGTTTGAAAAAAATCAGGGAGGCAGAGTGGCATATAGGGGGTTAAAAGTAATATCAGGGTGGCAGAGTGGCATATAGGAGGTTAAAAGGAACATCAGGGAGGCAGAGTGGCATATAGGTGGTATAAGGCATATCTGGTGGCAAAGTGGCAATTGGGGGGTATAATGCATATCTGGGGGCAGATGTACATAACTGGGGCAGATTGGGAAATAAAAGGAAATAAAACAAAAAAAATGCACTTTTTTTGTCTTATAATCGGCCAAATATGGTATATACCATATATATCTTAACACAAGGGTTAATACAATCTTATTTTATTTCTCTCCCTGTTTCTTGTTCACAATGTTCTTTTGAGGCCCTTTTCTTTTTTGCTTCCTTGGCCCTTAGGCTTCCACTACTCTCCCTATGTCTGTAGGTAAACAGTCCATAGGTCCATGTCCCTTACATGTTTTTCCCATGCCTCCCATTCTACCCTTCCCCTCTCCATCTCTGTGTTCACTTCCCTCCTTCCCAGTCTCTCATGTTCATCCCGTTCCCTACAATGTCCTCCTTCCCAGAGTCTATTCCTCCCCTATAAGGGTGCATTTACCCCGCAATAGCATAGAAGTCACAAATAAAAGCACAAATTGAAAAGGGTCCCTCGAGAAAAGCGTTTTCTTCCCGGCACCCACCTCTGGACTCTAAATTCTAAATACAGTCATTTCCCTTCGGAAGAAGCTGCAGCTCCAAGGCATCCCTTCCTCTGTGATCCATACTTTGCACTACAGTAAAGATATCATTTTATTGATACAAAATATTTATTTCGGGTTTGTATTTAATTTTATTGAAGATGTTGCCATACAAATCCATTACGTGTTACATTTTCTACAGACCTACAAGACCCTACAAAATGGGGTTGGGGGGGGGCAACAACAGCCGGGATATATTAATAAACATTTTAAAACTTGAAATCGAAATGCCAGATCTGAGCATGTTTGACTCCCGAGCGTTTTTACCTTTTAAAACCTTAAAGATAAATTCACTTTCCCCACCGAGATCATTAAAAATTTACATGGAATGTCTTGCTGGGAAAGAATGGAAGTATTTTAAGACAGACATAGTATGAACCAAAGTGGTTATAAAAGATTTATTTATTTATTTTTTACTGAAAAGTAAAGTGTCCCTGTAGTTTTGCTATTTGAGATTTATCATATCGATGAAAGATTTATTCTCAAAGAGACGCTCGGTATCCACCGAACACTAATATTCAGATGTGATCTCTGTGTACAGTTAAGTCTTCTTAATTCCCGGGAAATCCACCTAAATCTTTTAAGATTACATATGTTGATAATAAGGAATACATAGTGCAAAGTGTGATAATGAAAGACGGCAACGGTAAAAATGGTTGCCTACGACTACCATGAGCCATATGGGTATTTAATAAGAAATACCATAGAGTTTTACTAAAGCTGCTGTCCTGGACCCTCGGGGACTCCTTCAACGCTATGAGAATCTCCATCCTTTTAATGTAGTCATATAGTCTAGAAGGTCCGTTGACCGTCCTATTCAAGATATCCCCAACTTCCATTCGCTCACAAGCAAGAAGCAACTCAACGATTTATTAACCCCTTATGGACAATGGGCGGTCCCTAAACCCATTTTGAGCCCGTACATGTACGGGCTTTGTCATTAAGGGGTTAAATGGACACCACAACCATCGTATGCACTTTAATTTCGTGGTGCCCCCATTGCAGAACCCACTTGCTCCTCCTCCGCAACATGAATGTGCCGGGGAAGTTTGTTTGACCTGCAGGATACCTACTGACTGCCAATCAGCTCCGGCGCTGGCTCGGCTGCCATTGATTGGCTACTTTACAAAATGATCAACCAGACTATAGTTCATAATGTCTTCCCACATCCCTGCCCCTTGGTACCCTATACCCTAAGTTGTGGGACCTTTAGGTCAAATGTATCAAAAAAGAAGAAAAGATTTGTTACTTTTCATATTGTTTTTGCCCAATTACAGCAATGAACTGTAAAATATATAATTTGGGGAAAAAGAGGTCAAGTTTATCATAATTTTCTCATTGTTTTATATATATCTTTATATACTTGGCACGTACCGTTTATAAAGGGACGGCTGCTAGTGAGTGAGATGCATAAAATAGGAAGAAAAGGAATAGAATTTATCACAATATATATATATATTTTTAAAAGTTTTTGTGTTACAAGGCGCTCTTCCTTATTACATTAGGAAACTTTCAAGCGCCAACCAGACTACAATTTGCTGGATTTCACCAAAAGTTCAAACATGACATTTTTCTAGCTCGCCTTTCAACAACCTTGCCACACTTGTTTACACTTTAAATTCACGCACCATTTCATCTCGACGGAAACATCTCTTTGCTAAAAAAACAGAAAAAAAAAGTCTATCCTAACTTCAGTGATAAAGAAAATAGTTTATCTAATAATTAAGTCAGTGCAGTGATAATCCCTGATCATAAAAAAAAAAGACGAAAAACAATAATTTAGTCAAATATACACGTATTACAGTACAAATGTCGTAAAAAAAAATTTTATCCTCCCCTGGCAGAACCCATGGTATGCAAGATGACCCAAAATGCTTGCCAAGCCAGCCAATTTTATTTTAAATACTAAAATTTCAGCTCTGGGTTTTTTTTTTTCCTTGGTTGTCACTAATCAACACGTACGGGATGCACATACATCTCGCCCTTAATTTGGTGACAGACTGGACTTCGTGTGTTGATGGCCACTTGGCCGGTCTTGATATTGGCTTGTAGTATACAGGACACTTTGCAGTACAGATGGTGAATGTCCGTTCCTACAGCAGGAATGCGTTATGGCAATAAGTGGTCAAATGGTTGTCGTACCTTTGTTGTGAGTCAGGACCTGGCGTTGCGTTGCGACCAGCTGCATTATAGATATATATTTCACTTTTTTTTGGATGTTGTAAGGGAAAAGCTAGAGATAAAGTTTTTAAGTAATCCACGTCAGAATAAAATAAAATGTTATTTTTATTCACCGGTATTTACAAATAATCCTATTTATTTAAAGTAACCAAAGATGGGATCCATTGCTTTGTGGCACCCAACTTCTATATCATTAGAAGATATGAGTTGATTGGCGAAAGCAGCCATGTAGCCCGTGGAGCAGCGCAGCTTAGTGGAGTGCGCCTTCACAGAGCTAGGTTGATGGGGTTAAAATGATTTCATTAGTGGAGGGTGTTATGAGTGGGATTAAGGGGTCATATATATATATATATATAAATAGGGGGGGCATTATGTCTTTAAATTCACTAACCTGATTCCAGACCTGTTTTTGTCCCGTCCTCCAGTTACATCATGGTTATTTTGATCACGTCTAGTCCCCCCCCCTGTCTTGTCGCAGTGGCGGGGCTAGATTGACGAAGTCGGGTAGTAGAGTGTGTTTTTGGTTAGGAATGACTTGCTTCAAGTTGGTGTGGTAGGTTTCGAACTCGCCTGTGGCTCAGAACCTGGGAAGTGTCTCTATTATAGATCTTTGGAACGAGTTGATGGCACTTCGTAGGTGTTGGGGGTGGCAATGTTTATAACGTTTATAAGATTGGGGGCCATTGTTTTTATCTGTTGGGGGAGATGTTGAGGTTGGTCATTGTGTTGGTCTGTTTGACAATGACTTTGGTAGTGGTAAATCTTCATTAAAGCGGTGGACATATAGATTTTCCATTGAAAGATGCGTCTTAATTGGGGAATTGGCCTTTTGTCATCTAGGATGTTGAGTAAATACCACTAACCAGATGAGATAATGAGAACGTTACACAGCTTATAGCAGTCAATACATTTTTATTGTCTTCCTACTTGATGAGTATTACAGTGAGCATGAAAATAGTATCACAATATTACCTAGAGCCTTTAGTCGATACTGATACCTTTTATTGAGGTGCCTCGGGGATCGGGGGGGTTGGGACCTACACTTTTTAATATTTTTATTAGCAATATTACGAAAGGTCTCAAAGGGAATGTATGTCTTTTTTTGCAGACAGCACAATGGTCTGCAGCGAGGTTCGCGTTCCTGGTGGGATAAGACCAGCAGCTATTGATTTAGGTAAATTAGAAAAATTGTCAAGAGTGTTGGCAGCTGCAGTTTAATGTTGATAAATGTAAAATTATGCACTTTGAATGAAAAACAAAAAGGCTACTGTGATGGGGATGCTGTGATGCCAGCAAGGGTTTAATGGTAGACAGGCAATGCATAGAAGCAGAAGAAAAAGCAAGAAGGGTCATTGGCTGCACAGCTAATGGCAATGATCTCTCGTCAGACCTCACCTACAGTATTGGGTACAGTTCTGGAGACTCCTATCACTCCTGCGTTCCAATGGCCCTTTATCACTCCCATCACTCCTGCGTTCCAATGGCCCTTTATCACTCCCATCACTCCTGTGTTCCAATGACCCTTTATCACTCCCATCACTTCCTGCGTTCCAATGGCCCTTATCACTCCCATCCCATGGCCCTTTATCACTGCGTTCCAATGGCCTTTTATCACTCCCATCACTCCTGTGTTCCAATGGCCCTTTTATCACTCCCATCACTCCTGTGTTCCAATGGCCCTTTATCACTCCATCACTCCTGTGTTCCAATGGCACGTTGTGTTCCCTAATTCAGGTTTAAACGGATAATTAATGATTAGAAAACTCTTTTGTAATTATGTTACAGCCAGAAATGTCCTTGTTTTCCATGAAAACGGCTGAGTGGCCCCACATTTTTGAACAGCGGTGATATGACTGTAACCTAAATATAACTGTAGCAAAATTATGAAAATTGGCCCGGTGTCCCAGGAGAGAAAATGCTGTCGACATCCAGCACACGGAGGTTAAATGACTGATTTCTGATCTGACACAGGGTCAAATCATTTTGGAACTTCCCAGGTCTGATAATTAGCATAGTTGAACAGGCAAACACCATTTTGCTTTTTTTTTCCACGTACTGTGTAGATCGTGGAAGTGCAGCAGAACAAAAAAAAATATATATTTTAATATATTTTATTATGACAATAATCTACAATATTACAATACTGCACTCCTTTTCCGGAACCTACTGTGATACTATCAAAAATGTAACATAAATTTAATTTTAAAATAAAACAAATAACTTTCTTTTTATTTTTTCCGTTTCGAGGACTGATTTTTAGGATGGTCTATTCTGCAGTCCATAAAAACATTAATAATACAAGGCTATCAAACATCTCAATGAGCATTTTTTT
This sequence comes from Spea multiplicata, assembly GCA_009364415.1. Lineage (NCBI taxonomy): Eukaryota > Metazoa > Chordata > Amphibia > Anura > Pelobatidae > Spea > Spea multiplicata. Next base: position 7,588 of record VKOC01012007.1, read on the forward strand.
AACAAATTTTGCTTAAAAAAAGAGAATCCCACATTAGCATAAAATCCAGATTTTTGTCTAGAAACAAAGCATTTGCCAACAGATCGGCCCCATCTGGCCCCCATCTAGTCTGCTCATTTCTCCTGCTGTAAAGACTCAAACCTTAATCGGTCGTTGGTCTCGTCTTAGATTCAGGAGCCGTATGTCTATCCCATGCATGTTTAATACCCTCACTGTATTAACCCCCTACCACCTCTGCTGGGAGGCTTGCTGAGAGTCATTTTTGCTGTAATGTACAAACTACCAGCCTTTATACTTATGTCACAGACACAATTCAGCCACTTTGGACATAGAATCTTTTTTTTTGGGGGGGGGGGTTTATTTTAATTTTGAGGACAAATTCTAACTTTCTAATATAAATATATATATATATTTATAAATATAATGAAGAAGTGCGCCTGTTTTTAAGGCCTGAATTGCTTAGGTTTTAAAGATCTATGTTTTTTGGCGTTCTAAAAAAAATATATATTGTTGGAAAAACCTTAATAGGTTCTTAGTTACTATATTTTTTCTTTTTTTTTTTTTTCTTTTTTCTTTTTTTTTTTTGCAGCTTCCACAACTTCATAAAAAAACAAAAAACAAAAAAAACAGCCCATTGTTTCCAGTCGTGGAAATTTTGGAAAATGCGGCCCGAGGATCGCCGCTCGCAAGATCCAGCCGGAACCCAAGAGCATTGAGCTACAAGCGCCGGCGAAGTGCAGGGCTGTGCTGAGTATTTGCAAGTACAAGACAGAAAATCTATTTAATTACCTTTGGAGCAGAAGAAACGGCGCAGGCTGACAGAGAAAGCACTTTGTGATGTCTCTACTGACTAATTCTCTATTCCACATGATATTCTCCATAAGTCTTCGGCTTTAACCACTACGGTGCAAGGGCATATTTTTTTTTCCTCCCCTTGTGTTCCGTTACTGTATCATCACATTCTTTTTCTTTGTGTTTTTTATTTTGTTTTTATTTATTTTTTTTGGTCCCCTACTTTGCACGTTTAGCTTTTTAGATTAACCTGTAGGATTAGGAAAGAGCATCTGCTTATTTCCGCAAAGCATATGCCTTCCCCGGCTCGGCAGACAATAAAAAGCGCGTTATTGCTGATCTACACAAAAGTACTTGTAGGCGTTCAGCATCCAGAACCCACTTGTTCTAGAGAACACGCTTTAACTCTTACACACTAGTTCTATATACTCAGCTTTTTCTCCGATTCATTAATATACACCAATATTTATTTTATATACAATATAATTTTATATTTCTATAATTTTTATATTTTATCTAACAATATGTTTCAGTTCTCTTACAATTCATTTATGGCACAATTGTGTCAATTTAATTGTAGCATATATACATATTTAATTTTTTTTTACTTTACTGAGAGGTTGGTATGTGGGTTGAACAGCCTCCCAGCAGAGGTGGTAGAGGGTAATACAGCGAGGGTATTAAACATGCATGGGATAGATATACGGCTCCTGAATCTAAGACGAGACAACGACTGATTAAGGTTTGAGTCTTTACAGCAGGAGAAAACGGGCGACTAGATGGGGGCCGGATGGGGGCCGATCTGCCGGCAGATTCTGTGTTGCTATGGAATGGAATTGCCTGAGTTGTGCTTTGTGTCCCGCTTGTGCTTTATGATGGTGCCACTAGTTTGAGAAATTTCTCCTTGCTCCTAATCGTCTTTCTAGGACCTCCTGGCTACTTCAGAAGCCATGATGTGTTGGGGGTTGGGAGGATTTCTGCAGGAACATCGTCTGTACGTCCCCCCAATTCCCACCATAAAATGGCAAAGGACTTGCACGATAAAGAGGATTTGAAGATGTGTGGCTTGTAGGAGAGAGAGGATGTATTATAGGAACGTTCAATGATATAAAGGAAGCTTATTTCAAAAGGGGTCAGAGAATTAACATGTAATATACATTTGAGTTCACTGAGAGTGTGTTAGATAAGTAGGGCAGCCTCCCAGCAGAAGTGGTTAATGTTAATATAGTGAGGGAATTTCAACAGGCCTGGGATGGGTATAATCATAGTCCTGGCCGAGTCCCCCGAAGAGTGGGCTCCGGGTAGCCAGAGACCACAAGTTCCCAGGTATGGGTATAATGCTACCCCTAACATAAGGCGGGCAGCAAATAAAATTTAAAGGACCAGATAGAATGTGTGCATCCAATTAAGACCAAATGTAATTGACAAATTAAGTTAAATAAGCCCCATAAACATGTTCCTCGTTAACACAGTCTTGATTTGCCCAAAATGTGTTGCGATTCTTGAAAAGTTCTGTTTGCCAAACCAGTAATTGCACAAAGTTTGTTAAATTATGAATAAAAGTGTAAGTATACAGATAAGGATGTTGCGTAGGGGTATTTTATTGATTTTAAATGATTAAAATAATTTAAATTACAAAAATTGATTTTAAAAACACTTGTTTGAATCTGTATTTGTTTTCCTTTATATGGTTTACAAATATACATATAATATACATATGGTTTCTATATATTCCTGGGATTTACGTCTGAAAGCATATCGCTGCTCAGTTGAACTAACCACATGAAGGTCATACAATTGAACTGCTTGCTATTATTATTATTGTCTTTTATTTATATAGCGCCAACAGTTTATGCAGCGCTTAATACAATACATAAATTCAAGGGGTCTGACAAGACGAGAATTGACAGACTAAGACAAACCGATACATTAGGTGGAGAGACTCGGCTCGCAAGCTTACAATCTTGAGGGAATGGGGTGACAAACATAAGGCACAGAGAAAGGGTGAGAGGGTAGTGTGTGGGGTATCAGTGACGGGTGAGAGGTAGTGTGGGGGGTA
>VKOC01012013.1:0-18503 GCA_009364415.1 Spea multiplicata
GTGTTTATAAATCGCCGGCATATACCGCAGAGGTGTGTTTATAAATCACCCGCATATACCGCAGAGCTGAGTATTGATTACCTGAAATGTTTACATGCTGTGTGATGCAGCCGATTACCCCCGGGGAGGAATTACTACCGTAATTAACCTATTCGTGCCTGGTTCTACCTGACAGCTGCCCGCCAGCCAGCTATCTCTACCGCCCCGCCTCCTGTCACCGCTGTAACCAATCAAGAGGCAGTGGGCGGGGGGAAGAAGCTGTAAAATAGGCACGAGCGTTTGACGTTGTTTCCGGGCAGTTAAAGATGGCGTCTTTGTTATTGAGGTGACTTTACTACGCAGGGGCAGTTTTTGGGGGCAGGGGACACGAGATAGTCGGCAGTGGGGTGTAAATGGGGGGGTGATGCTGAGACGAGGGGGCTCAGATTGAGGGGTAACTTACTGGGTGTGCAGGGGGTTAGTGCTGAAGGGTGTTTGGTTAGGGGGGTATTTTACCCCTGCAGGAGGCTGTGGAGGGGCAGCTCGGACTGGTATAGGGTAGACGAAGCTGTCATTATAAATGTATTGCTCTTTAATGTCGGGTATGCGGCCTCCTGCATGGCTTCTGTAACCCACCCACATGCAGCAATATGCCCCACTTTAACGGTCTGACTACCGGAACAGCAGCCAAGGGGTTAAACACAGGGGTAATAAATGTGCCAGAAGCAAACGGTCACTGGGTGTAGGTAAGGTAGCCCTTATGGCTAGTAGGGTGGGCAACTGAGACCATGGCTACAGGTGAGCTGCAAGCACAGGTAGCTATAGACCAGTGTTCTCTCTCATCTCTCTCTCCCCCTCTCTCTCCCCAGGCATGCGGGGAGGCAGTGTCTCCGGGGCCAGCTCTCGCCAGTCTTTAGCTTGAAGCAGTAAGTACCGCAGCTGCACATCGTTCCCGGTTTATATCATTATCTGTACCGTTTCATGCGCGATCTACGGCATGGGACGCTGTCAGTTGTGTAGCTGTAACGTTTGTTTAATAGCAAAGTGCCAACACATGACACGTAACACATGACCCACGACACGTAACACATGTAGTGACACGGGCCAGGTGGATACATGTGGCACAGGGGGTCCTACTCGCAACGTTACAATGTAGCAAGAATGGATTTTATGAATCTAATTGTTTGTTTAAAGGAAACTTATGTAACAAAGTGATACAGCGATGGGATTCATGTCGGGCTTGTGTTTAGGGCCACATCCTGACATGGGGGGGTCCAGGCTATGCTTGCGTTTCAATGTAGAAATTAAGAGGTGGACAGAAAACCCCACTGGATTTGGTTGATTTCATTATGTTTTTTTATCAGTGCGGTTCCCATGGGCACCACAGCACAGCAGGAAATGCAGCGGTTCTGGGCCAAAAATACCAATCTCAACCGCCCGATGTCTCCGCACATCACGATCTACAGGTGGGTGATCTCCGATGCTACAAATACTGTATCTTCTAGCTATCTTTACAGGGTCTGTTATACACAAACGTGTGCTTTCTAGGCTTCACTGTCTAGGTCTTGCCATCTTTAACGTGTCGCAGGTCTGTGACTCTTGGCGCATGGTCTTATCCTAACGGCTTTACTGAGGGATTGGAAAGGGAGAGACATGTTGCTTGAAACATCCGAGTTTTTAGGCACTCTGGACGGCAGCGTCTCTCAGTCCGGGCCAAGATACTGAATGAAATCATTTGATTCCTTTGTGTTAGTCTGGAAATTCTTCTCCTTGTGCAGACACGGAGTGGGCATAGGCCGCCCCGTGCCCAGAGAAAGCACTCTTTTCAGCTCTGCCTCCCCCCTCCTCTCTCTCCTCGGCGCTCTTTTCTGTCTTTGGATTTTCTCTGCCAGAGCCGGCCGTTCAGCCACCCGCACAAATACCAGCTCCCCACGGCATGGTGAATAACTGTGCTATCTAGGGACTTGGGGTGAGAATCGCGCATGCCCCAGCTACCCCTCGGCACATTCCTGGCACTTGCTCCCCTGCACAGAATGTGCTAACACGGCTTCTCTGAGCTCGCTTCCATGTAGCCTGCGCCAGCTCCGCCACCCACAGTTTTATTAATATCGCTGTTTATTGAAAATGTTTCTGGTTTTATTTCTAGGCTTTGCGCTTATCTTGGCGCGTGCCATTATCGCTGATCAGCAGTGGGTTAATTTTTGGGTAACATATGCTGCGTTAATGTAATGTTAGAGGCCACTGATCACGTGATTGTGTGCATGTTATTTCTTTTTGGTTCACCTTGCGTCATTCCAACCGCCCAGTAGAGGTGGCTAAAAACACAATCCACGAGTACTACTTACTTTTTAACTGGTCCTTGTCACAGGTGGTCTTTGCCGATGATGATGTCCATCACCCATCGAGGCACCGGGGTTGCGATGAGCGCTGGTATGATTTCTATGCTTATTGGAGTTTAAAGGGACAGATTAACAGTTCAGTGGGTCCTTTTTAGGATAGTTCTCGCCTTCATAACCCCCCCTGAATATCCGTCTTCTTCCAGGTGTGTCCATGTTTGCGTTGGCGGCTCTTGCGCTTCCTGGAGACTATGCTTCGTACCTGGAGCTGGTGAAGTCCCTCAGTCTTGGGCCGGCTCTGATCTACTCTGCTAAATTTACGTTGGCCTTCCCTCTTACATACCACACCTGGAATGGAGTCAGGCATCTGGTGAGTAAAGTCCGTCCGTCTGTACAGCTGGAACAAACGGCGCTTCGTGCTTTACCCACTCCTGATTCTTTTTTGTTTTCCCTTTGTTTTCACTCTGCAGGCTTGGGACTTGGGCAAGGGGTTCAAAATCCCTCAAGTATATCAGTCGGGATACATAGTATTAGCACTTACCCTCCTGTCGTCTGCCGCCATTGCTGCCATGTGATGGACCATACCCTGGCCCCGTACCCTCCTGGAGAATTTACCAGTCATTAATTGTACAAAGAGGAACAGCTTAATCTTAATTTTGTCCCATCAGATCAATTCTATACCTCCTGTTGTCGTTTGTTTTCAGTTGCTCTAACTTCTACCTGCCTTTTTCTTCTCATAAGGTTTTGCTGCAGGATGTAGCTACTTGCTTCTAAAAAGTACTCGGTTAGACTCCCCAACGTTGTTGACTTAGAGTGAGGGAAGTAGCAGGATCTTCATGATCAATTTGATCTTGCTGATTCTCAGACTCCTGAGGCCGGTGTGGATATCGGTTGCCATCCTCCTTTCTATGTATGGATCTAGCGGCAGTCGTAGCGTTAGTGCATTACTGTGTGTTCGGTGCAAATACCAAAGGGAGTCTTTGCTGTTTTTGTCTGCCCCAGCTATCATCTGTTTAGATACAGACCGGAGAATAGGACCGTACTTGTAGTGTGAAGGACTTTTTAATATTGCAATCTAATCCTCTAATAATCATGTAAAAAGATGGGGTTGCCTTTTAAGAACTATGGAAACCAGGAGTTCCTACTAATTTATTTCTGTTAAATACATGTAAGCACGCAGTGCCTGTGAGCTTACAATTAAGATACATCGACATTTGGCAAAAAAAGAAACTTCCCCAAATATGTATTTGGTTTATATGCATAATAAGATAAAATCTTAATTTATAAACTCGCTGGCAGGTCTGGCAGATGAGATTGAATCCATGTTGTGGGTTGGTGTTTCAGGAAAGGCTTTTTATATTTTGAATGTGTTGTTCGGGATCCCATTTCTGAGGATAAATACTAATTCTCAATGTTATTGGCACCCCAAGCTTTTACCCCAAGCGTGCTAAAATGGGACTGGGATGCCGGAGGGCGATACAATAAGTCCATTTTTGTTTGGAAACCTCACACTTCAGCCAGTGTCTCTGCCTTTTGGGGAGGAACAAGGGAATCTTTGTATAGATGTTGGGGTGGGAATGGTATTTAAATTCCAGTAGCTGGTGTGTGGGAAATATGGAAAGGTTGCAGATTTAAAATGTTCTGCAAGAGATCAAGACAGGAAGCTCTGTTTCAGATAATGTTCCGTATAACGTCTTTGAACGTGGCTCGGTCTTCTTATTCTGGTCGGCCGCGCACCTTGTCACCTTAGCGTTTAAAAGGCAACACCTGCCCTGGCAAATCCGTATCCCACCCTAACGCACTCTTTACTTTCTGGCCAAAGATAGATAAATCTCCCACATAAAGGGAAGACCCTGAAAGTCTACCCCCCCCCATCTGTCATCGTTGTAAAGGGAATGTCTACATCCAAAGATTGTTTAGGTTCTTCAGGGACATCCAATCAATTTCTTCTTCTTTTAATTCTATTACATCAAATACACGCATGTAATCGTATAACGGGTAACACAAGCCGTCCGCTTCAACATCCTCACCTTCCTCAGAACCCAGTGCCGGAGACCTCCTATCCATACTGTATCTGTAGGAACGATTCTAGCCGTCACACTGCTTGTGCAAAGAAGCATTTATCAATTAAATAATTTTATTCTCTGTAAAACCCATTAAAATATATTCTTTAAATAAACAGGTCTTTTCTATATTTTTGTGGTGTTTTGAGTAATGTCTCTGTTTGTTTGCTGCAGAACATGCGTTTTATTGTCTTTAGCGTGTGAAATAAGGCATTGTATGGAGGGGGAATGCTGCGCATAACTTCTCCCACTCGCTCCGACCGGTCCTTCCTCTGCTGCCCGTTATATATAAATATTAGGAAAAGCTCAGGCCTAGACCAAGGGTGTCCGACCTGTGGCCTTCCAGCTGCTGCAGGACTACATCTCCCATAATGCTCTTTCAGCTAAGGGGCTGGCTGAGGAGTATGGGAGATGTAGTCCTGCAGCAGCTGGAGGGCCGCAGGTTGGACGCCCCTGGCCTAGACGTTCTGAAAATGTTTCTACAGATTACCGGCTTCTTCTGCCCATTCAGAGAAGGAAGTCTAATAGGACGTGACATTTTTAACACAAGGCTTTATTTTAAGATGTTTTGTTCTTGATTAGGGGTTCTAATAAGCAACATGTTATCTGCTTCATCTACCGACATCGTACAGGACTCATATGTCTCTCATTGGGTCTTCTCTATGGGATACGTAACTTGAAGGTCTTCTCTGTCCGCTCCCGGCTCTTTCCTTATTCTCGTTCATCCTGCCTCTGGAGCTCCCCGGGCTGGCTTTACCAGAACCTTCCTGGCTCTGAGGTGGAGGCCCAGCAGAGATGGTTTTGTTCACGGTTTCCAGTGGAGACGCACGGTTTTCTCGAATGGTACGACTGATGTGATTCTGTTCACCATCTACGTCTTCTGAAGCCTGTAAAGCCGGTAAACAGAATGGTTAATACAATGCCCTCTGTTCCATATTATGACGTTCTGCAGATCTTTGTGAATGGTTGCCGCCCGCCGCTCTGTAAGAAAACCGGAGGGCGCCCCAAAATAACAATGTCTTACGCATGTCACCTTCCCGGTGATCTGTGGACGCAGCCCGTTACACGAGGTGATGAGAGGAGACGCGCTGTGGATCCAGTCTGTAAGGCGTTTGGAGGCCTGGGCTGAGCGGGAGGTCATGGTCACCTTGGCTGGAGGGATCTTTAGAGGCATGGCCCAGGTGCCCATGAACGTTCCCCACGGACTGGCCTGCAGATAGGAAACCAAACCGATAACCTTTCCCACCTGAGGTCATGTAACTATTTCTAGCAGTCACCAATCTCATAAAGTCCTTTAAAGAGCTGACCTTTGACTTCGGCACTCCAGGAAGTAGATGACCACGGTCGTTGGCAATGAATTGCGTCTGGCCTTCATGAGTTGAGGGTTGCTACGAAGACATAATGATTATGAAAAAGAGCGGACAAAGAGCCTGTGCCCCACGCTATGCCGCGGCCTGTGTTCTGTTAAGTAACTGGGAGTAGTAACTTGCTTCTGCAGCCCGTTCAGGGAAGGTCGCCTCCTCTAGTGGTGTCCGGTGTGAAGCGCCTCCGTCATCTGGATTTTATTTTTTTGTATTTTACCGGAATATGAACACTTTAGTGTGATGGCGGAAAGCATTAGCGCTATGCATCGCTGCTCACGGCTCAGGGTGTTACATTGTGGCACACGATGGGTTGTCTGACCTCTGTATATAAACTCTGCGGAAGCAAATCAGCCCCCTGTGAGCTCACCTCTTTGAACTGCTTGGGGACGGCCCAGCTCTGCAGGTTGGTGGATCTGAAGGCGCTCTGATACTGCGAGCAAAGAAAATATAACAGGCGGTGATGCTTACAGAGCGTGCAATAAAGCATCAAATGTAGCCCTGGATTACGGCCGTATATCATCGATATACCCCATCCCTGGGTTATGTATAACCCTATTGCCAATGCCCAAGTAACTGCTTTTGGCCCGGTGATCACACACTGACATACCTGGTTTGCACTGTAGTTGGTGGCCATCTTGCTCCTCTCTCTCCTTTCTGTGTATACTACTGTCTCCTAGCAACTGTAACCAGGGGAAAGGAAAGGCCACACCCCCAGCTGGTCCAACATGGCGCCCTGTACTGCACATGGGTGAAGGGATGTTGAGGGCGGAGCCCTGGAATTTAATAATGATAATAATAGTAATGAATGATGATGATAATAGTGATTATTGATGGTGATTGTAATAATAGTAAAATATGATGAAGATAATAATAGTACAGTTCTGCCCCCAGCATTTCTTTTCCGTATGTCAGAGGAATCCTTGGCTGAGAATAGTGAGAGTTACCAACAGCAGTGCATCCTGGGTAAGAAGGCGCACGCCGGGCGTTCTGCCCTCAGCTGTGGCGAGTGACGGCATTCGCATCCCGCATACAGGGAACACTGCTTACAGATTGGGTATTTAGGGGTTAAATGGAGGCGCAGTCAGTATTCGCTACGGCCTGGGCATGCTAGGGTTAATAGTGGGCAGAGGTTGTACATGTTTGGGTTGATTGATTGTATGCGAGCCAATGAAAGTCTCAGCTTCTCTAATAGACAAACTCTTGCCCAATCGGAGTAGAGGATTATATCTCCCTCCTATAGACTTGCTGACGTTCGCGCTTCCTGGTCCGGCCCAATCAGAAAGCAGCGTATGGTGACGCAGTTTAGGTTCTTCCTCTTTATCCACCGGGTAAGATGGCGGCTACAAGTTCAGCGTTGCTGTCCGTGGCGTCTCAGGCGGCTCTGCACGGGCCTGTGGTGAAGGTGCACCCCGTGGTGTTGGCGTCTATCGTGGACAGCTACGAGCGGCGGAATGAAGGCGCTGCCCGGGTTATCGGGACCCTACTGGGTAAGAGTGAACCTCGGAGAGGGGCTTCGCCATAGGGAGGCCTCCAAACCTACAGGCTTCGGCCACTAGCGTTCGGGCGTATCTTCCTCACATGAGGCGCAGGCTGGGAGGAACGCCGGGCCAGGAGACGCGCCGTTTCTCCAGGGGGCTGCTGCTGCTATTGTTACTATAGCTCTGTTACTATTACTGCTATTCAGTACCAAGCAGCAGCTGCTGGACCACAACTCCCATCAGGCTAGGTCCCAAACCTGACACACCGGCTGTACCAATGCTGGGTATACTGGGGCCTAATCATCCCAGCTCAGTCTCACAGGAGGTTACGTCTCTGAGCCGCCAAGCGTCCAAATTCCCCCTGTGCTCTGCTGTGTGTCGGGGAGATGTCGCTCTGTTTAGTAGTTGGGGCCCTACAGACATTAATGCTGCTTTTAGGACCACAGGTGGATTGTAAGCTTTAGGTAAACGCAGCAGTAATGGCATGAATTATGGAAATGTAGCGTCTGGTAATAAAGATGGTCGTCTGATCTCTGGGTGCTTCTAACCTTTGCTTTTTTTGGTTTTTTTTGACAGGTACAGCAGACAAGCACTCCATAGAGGTCACCAACTGCTTCTCCGTCCCCCACAATGAATCCGAGGACGAGGTACACTGCCCTGACCCCCATCTTGTTTTACAGATAGATTTTGTTAGCGTTCTCTCCTTAAGTGTTTGAATTGTCGTCATGCGTGTCTCTGTTCTCCAGGTGGCTGTTGACATGGAGTTCGCCAAGAACATGTATGAACTCCACAAGAAGGTGTCTTCTGCCGAGCAGATTCTGGGCTGGTAAGATGTCCTGCTGTTTTCTTCCAGATCCATAAAATGCCTTCAGGCTGTAGTAAGGTTTCTATAAACTAGATCACTGGTTTTAACCCCTTAATGACAAAGTCTGTACATGTACAGGCTCAAAATGCATTGTTTTCAATGGGTTTGGGGCTGCCCATTGTCCTTAAGGGGTTAAGGATATCTAAAGTCCAAGTGTGATTCCAAAACATTACAATCTACGTGTATTAACCCCTCAATGACAAAGCCTCTACATGTACAGGCTCAAAATACATTGTTTTCAATGGTTTTTGGGGCCGCCCATTGTCCTTAAGGGGTTAAGGCAATAGTGATTGGGGTTGAGCTTATTGTGCCTTTCCTTCTAGCTGTAAAGAGTTAAAATCAGGAGTGCACTGCGGAGTAATCGCTGCAAAGCCTTGGCTCCGGTTTATAAAGACACGCAGCGAGTAACTTTCCCTTTAATTCTCAGGTATGCCACCGGAAACGACATCACCGAGCATTCTGTGCTCATCCACGAGTATTACAGCCGTGAAGCCAATAACCCCATTCATTTGACGGTGGACACCAGCTTACAGGCGGGGCGCATGAACATCAAAGCCTACATCAGGTAGATATGTTTAATTTTATTTATTCCCCCGTACGTTCTAATCCACGCAGCCTCCATGTTTAATACTCTGCTTCTCTTCTACAGCACGCCAATGGGCGTTCCAGGAAAAACCATGGGGGTCATGTTCACCCCGCTTACTGTACAGTACATCTATTATGACACCGAGCGGATTGGAGGTAAGCTGTCTGGTTTTATTCTGGTGCTATAGGGATGTGACGTCGTGAGTTTACGCGCTGAAACATTTTGGGTTTCTCAGTGGTGCTGTGTAACGTTCGTTTCATGTTCTTACGTACTTTTATCTCCTCCAGTTGACCTGATCACCAAAACCTGCTCCAGTGCAAACCGCTCAGTTGGCCTAACATCTGATCTGCAACAGGTGGCGTCGGCTGCCAACAAGTTACAGGATTCCCTTAGCACGGTGATCCAGTATGCCGAGGATGTCCTGGTAGGCGCTGCTTCGCTTACTTATCTATAATGCTGTTAATGCACACGAGGTAAAAGGAATTCATACAAATTGATCTTCTGTCCCCTTTCGTGTCTACAGTCTGGAAAAATTGCTGCTGACAACACGGTGGGACGATTCCTGATGGATCTGGTGAACCAAGTGCCTAAAATCGCTCCAGAGGATTTCGAAACCATGCTGAACAGCAACATTAACGTAAGTGACCCTTTACATTCCATGCACTTCTCATATAGCGGGAAATGTCACAGACGTAACAATTAAATGTCCTATCGTTTCTTGTACAGGATCTGCTGATGGTCACCTATTTGGCAAATCTTACCCAGGCACAGATCGCTCTTAACGAGAAGCTTCTCAATTTGTGAAGCATGCGCCGCCAGGAGTGTCCTTCAGTGGCTTGAAGGCTTCTATTAAAAAAAAAAGTTTTTTTTTTTTTTTTTTTTTTTTTTTTTGTGCACTAATATTGCAGATGTTGATTCCAACATAAAAGTATGATTTTTCAAAGAACTTTAGTGTTTTTTCTTTTTTTCACTTTCCGTTTTTAAAGATTAAGTGTTTGTGTTTCACGTGCTGCTGTCGGGTTTTCTGAACGCTACTTATTTCCCAAGTCGGATCATGAAACTATTTGCATTGTATCCATCAGCTTGGATACATTCGATTTATTGCGCAGAGGGAGTGTTATCTGCTCTCTATGTAATACATTTGTAGTGCAGCAGATAAGAACCTAACTCCCCTCATCCCTTCTAATAGATGGAAAGCTTAAAATACGAGAGCCCCTCTCTCCTGTGTGATATTTTCACTTACTGTTTAATCCCCCTCCTGGTATTGGCACTACAGCATCAGCTGGTGGTTTGTAAAGTGTCATAGAAGGTGTGGTCAAGTGGAGACCTCTGGCGATCAGTGTTTTTTGTTTCCCAAGAGGGGGGTAGATAAATGCGTCAGCCACCCAGCAGAAGTGGTAGAGGCCTAGTAGAGTGAGAGGAAATAACATACATGGAAAAGGCCTACAGCTGCTGAATCGAAAGCGAGACCTTCAGGGCCAGACGGGGCGAATGAGGCTGACCTGCTGACCCAGTCTGTTTCTAACTTTATAATTCTGTTTAATCCATTAACCCCTAAAACGCATCCCAGCAACGGTTATTTTAGTAAGGTTCTTTCAGTAAATGCTTTGACCACCGGAGGTCGCCACCTGACCACTAATACAGAGGCAGCGCTGCATGGTTATAGAGCCTGAGCTCGTTCAGCAGCCCTGTTACAGCGGGGGGTGGGGGGGCAGTGTAACTCTTTAATGCTGTATAACAAGTGACAAAGTGGCCTGCTTTACTGTGGGTGTGAATGTGACGAGGAGATGTTTTAATGCGAGTAGCAGGGTGGGCTGCTCTTTATTCACAGGAGTATTGGGTCATTGGATTGAATAACCCAATATTCCAGCCTCTGCGGGTGTTTGGTATCTGGTGTAAGAATGGGGTGTAGACCCCCGGAAAGGTACGGTGTTAAGTCTGTGGGACCGCTGGAATTTATATTCGTGTAGCTGGCCGGTTGGGTTTGGATTACGGTCTTGTCAGTCTCCAAAATGCAGTAGGATTTGTGTTCTTGTTTTTCGTGTCCTGCTTAATCTGTTGGCTTTTTTCATGCTTTTTTTTTTTTGTTGAAAGCCCCGGCCGTCCTGCCGCTCGTTAGAAGGGCCACAGAAGCAGTACACGTGATTAATGATTTGACCGTAGTGTAAGACTGGGTGTCCCTGTGTCTCAAATTTTAGGAGACGTAGACCTCAGACTTTATGCTTTTTGCGTAAGTGGAAATGTTTCCGAACCCGAAGGAACTCAGATCTCCCGATATTCCATAGAACATCCTGACCATTGGATGCAGAATGGGGGGCCGCCTTTGGCTTAAGGCATAGAAGGCATAGACCGCCGACTTAAACATTTTCATTTAATCGAGGATTTCTTCCCCAAACCAGAAGGAAGTTGGGCCTCCTGATCCCTCCGTACTGCATCCCAGCCGACAAAAGTGCGATTAAAACGTGATTTGTTAATCCGAATCAATCCCGAGATGAACAGGGAAGCCAACTTTAGATTTTTGCCAAAAAGTGTTTCTTTCCAATTGTTTAGAAAGCTGCCGAAAATAAAGATTTGGGTCTTCGCTGCTTATCTGTAGACTGATTGGTGAGATTGCAGGTTTGGAAACAAACGTTGGCCAAGCTGGCACAATTATAAAATTATTATTGGGAAGAGGCTGGCAATCTTTTGTTTGTAATTCTTGGTTCCGTTACAAAAAGACCACATTTGGTAGCGAAAAGACAGTTTCAGAGGAAATGTTCAATCTGCTTCATCAAAAACATGAAATCTTATACCCAATAAAAGGTGGCTTTGAAATATTTACAAAAAAAGGAAGTGACTGTGATGTGGAGCTTCTGCTTTCCACGTCTCGGAGCCAATTCTTCGTTCTCCTCCGTAACACCATGCTGGTGCAAATTCTGATCATCTCCATCTGTAAGTGCCAACATTCATCGTTTAACTTTTTAGCTCATTTCTTTAACTTTTAAGACGCTATAATTATATATTCCATATCATGGCAGGAATCTCACTAACTTGCATTAAAATAAGTTAATAAATGACGTGCAGTCATCTTAGAAATATTCCTATTTCAATAAATGCACACGAGCGGTATTTGGAATGCCTTGCGTTTTTATTGTATCTTTACCTGTCGATTATTTTTATTATATGTACATTATCCCTAAAATGTGTTTGATCTTGATGAATAGTTTATGAATTTAAAATGCGCTTGCTTCTGTTTTTTTCTTCTTTCAGTGGCAGATGTAGACGCTCTGGGTGAGTGAGAGGATTTTATGCAATTTTAATTTTCTTAATAAAAAGAGTAAATATATTTTGGCATTTTATTAAAATGAAGAACTTGCTAGGATGGACCCGGAATGGTTAAATGCTCATTTTGGGAAGGTTGGTGGTGGATATTTAAGGCTCTGAGATCTGTTGCCCCCTCTTTTACCCCTTTACCTTTCTCTTCTAGGTCTTACGTACCTCGTTATTTGCACTTCCCTCTGTTTGGGGTAGTTTTTAAATGAATAGTACACTTTCTGCCATCACCTTTAACATGCATTGTTTTGTAGAAGCCGTGGCCAAACCCGAGGTTACTTTGAGGCCAAACTCGACAAAAATACTAGCAACGCAATCAGTAATTATGACATGCAACGTGGATTCAGCTGATCAAAAAAAACTGATTTATTACTGGTATAAAGACCATCAGAGCATAAGAGTTTACAGAAATACATATATTATCTGGCGTGCTAACAGTAAAGACACTGGGAGTTACTGGTGCAAGACTCAGACCAGTCCGGAGAGCGATCGCGTCCAGTTAAATGTTTATGGTGAGTTGCCTAACTTTGGATGTGGGGCTAGTTAAAAACATTTTGATGGGAGAAGTCCCAGTTATGATTCAGGGACAGGGTGATGGGGCAGACCGGAGAGGAACTGATATTCGGCGGTAATAATTACTTTATACTTCAGATTATGTCTTCCTGGAGGCGCCTGCTACTGTCTATGAAGGGGACTTCCTAAAACTGAGCTGTCGGTATCGGCCTGGATATTATATGAAAGAAACAACATTTTACAAGGACAGCGAGATGATAAAACGTTCAGAAACGGAATCTGATTTATATACGAGAGCGGATGGAAACACTACAGGGACGTATTGCTGTTCCAAACGTTCCCATCGGGGAAAGGATTACTTTGACTCGGCGTATATCCTCGTGAAGGGTAATTATTATTTATTCTGCGTCCCGGGCTCCGTGGCCGTTATGGTTATACCGTGCTTCCAGACAGAGGTTGTGGTCCAAGGCATGGCTTAATGTAGCTGTATTTAGAAGAATAGTGTATACAGGTACGGATTCCAGAGAACAATTCTGAGCGGGATACATTGTCTACTTTTCTCACCTGTCTCACCTGAGAGCTCCCCACAATATCACCTTAATGTATTTGTTTTTTCTTCTAGAGCTGTTTTCTGTTCCAGAAATAAAAGTGACTCCGTATCCAGTGACAGAAGGTGACAGCGTAACCCTAACGTGCGACACCAAACGTAACCGGGACAGATGGACCCAAATTCTGTTTGGCTTCTACATAAACGGGCAGAACGTCAGCGAATTTGGTGCATCCAATGAATACCGAATTCACCAAGTGCGGTCAGATTATTCTGGAGATTATAAATGTGCAGCTAAAACCACTTCAGGCACCGTCCAGAAAACAAGTGAAAATGTAAATATCCAGATACAAGGTGAGCCCAAAATTCTGCCTTTAGAACTTGGTAATGAAACAAATGAATGTTCAAGCGGGAAGTAGAAATATCCAGGGCTCTGTGGGAAGAGGGGCCTCTCCGTCATTCCTATGGCGGCACAATGGGAGGCGGCTGGATAACAGATCAGAGAGTCTGGAAAGGTCCTACATGTAGAGTCTTTCCAGCCTCCGCGCCAACAACCAACTCTTACCCAACACAACTGCGACTGTAAAAAGCAAAGTGTTGGATATGAACGTTGTTGGGGATGTGAGAGAGCCAGTGGAGCATCCCTGGGAGGAACATGTATGTTCCCAACTCGTATTACATCTAGAATGATGGGGGATTCCTTAATGATGCCGGCAATCTTGGGGTTCTCAGAAAATGGGCTATAAGTAGTCATTGCCACAGAATTCACTAATAGTATCCTTTATTAATTATAATCGGATTTCGTGTAAGGATTTGTAAGACCTAAAAGCAATAAACGGCCTCCGTCAGCCTCAAGGTCACTTACGTGACGCGGTTTAAGTATTCAGTCTTCCCCTTTATGTGAAGCCACTGCTAGATTTTTTTAGGGTGTTTTATTTTTTTGTTCTCTTACTTTGATGTATAATTAACTTAACTTTAAGTCACTCGTCTAGTTCATGGAAAGCCTGTTTTGGGGTCACCCCCAGACATACATCACGCTCGCTCCCCATTAGATAAGTAATGCTGGTTCTTATTCCATTATGACATAATATGTAATAAACCGTTTTCGTTCTGTAGGGAAGTCCTCTGCATTCCTCGTACCATCGTTAATCTCCTTGATTGTTTTATTGATCCTTCTCGCCTCTGCTGTCCTTGCCTTCAAATACAGACACAAAATGTTTCCGTGGTTTGTTAAAGAGCATCGGCGCCCGCCGGGCACAGGTAACGTAACGCGTCGCTGGGTAAGCCTCGTGTCAGATAGGCTGGGGGTCGTACTTACAGGTTGAAGACCCCCAAATCTAACTCTATAAATGCAAGGTACTGTGTCTGTTTCCCCAGATGCAAGTTAGGTCCTAACTCTTGTTATCCTTTGTGTTCCAGATACAACTTTTCCTAAATCCCAGGATAGGTGAGTAATTCCATCTTCCCTCTCTTGCACTCAGGGAGAACTGTATTTTAGGCTTAAATAATGGGGTAATTAATGAACTCTGCACCCCGGACAGGGTTTCCAAATAATGCCTCCTTTACCCAATTGTAAAGATACCCGGTTCTCTCCTTTGCCCAGATCAGCCCCGATTAATCGTTCCTTCTCAAATATATTTATAATGCGAAAGATTGCAGGAATGTATCATTTCTTTATTTTGTGTTTGTCACATATTAATGTGTTAATAGAAATGAGATTTTAAATAGTGACCTTATGCTGTGCAATTTACAATTTCCAGGATCGATCAGAGATCACAAATTGAAGCCGCTGTGGCTGATACTCCTGACGAGGAGCCGACTGAATACATGAATAGTAAGAAAACTGGAGGCCTTCGCTACCTAAAACCATTTTTATGTTAAGGCCAGGAGAGTATTAACCAGAGAGGACAATCATTACTTCTAGAAATAAAAATCCGTGGTATTGTGAGACAAAACGTGTAAATCCTAAACTTTGACAATGTTGAGATTAGGTCATTGTTACATTTTGACAACGCTTTTCACCCGCATTTTCAGGCTTTCCGACTGTTCTCATCTCTTTCAGTATCCCGCAGAGGTACGGGCGATGGCGATGGCGTGTGCTACACCTACCTTAATATGGGTCGTATAAGGAAAAGTAAGACTTGTTGGCTTATCTACATTTTTTCCGACATACCATTGAGAGACGAGACAAATTCACTGATTCACAGGGAATTAGAGAAATTAAAATATCAGCTATACACCCAAAAGAGGAATGGATTTAGAGAACGTTCCAGAATGTAGTAAGTTGCGTTTTTGGTGAAAAATCTCCCTTGTTGATCAGTTGGGGGAGGACGTCATAGCTTATTGTCCCCCTGCCCCTTCACCAGGGATATCCATTGTATTGTTTGGCCCCTGACTGTTTTATTTAGAATTATAAGGGCCTTGGTGCCTCGGTGTCTCACTGGCTGGTTGATGTCCGTTCTCGCTATGGTCTGATGCTGGGGAGCGCACTGGAAACTTTAGCTTGGCTGCAGGGGTAGACACTGATGTCCTTCAGCTGTACTTCTAGAAAGGCTTTGGGTTGTCTGCCGAGGGGGGGCCCGGCTTAAAATCAGCAGGAACTTCCATAACACCGCCTTATAAATAAACCATTATATTTTATTTCCCCAGACGCTTCAGCTCCCACCACAGCAAACGTGAGTAAGATTACCAAGATGCTGGAGATATGTAATGACAGAATAACATTGCCATATCCTGGGGGGTAAACTACAGCAAAAGTGGGAATCTGGATTCTGAATGACCTCAAGTAAGAGATTAATAATTCTTCCACGAAATTCTGCATTTTTAATACAAAAAGTGCACCTGGGGTTATTTGAGGTCAGGTCCGTTCATAGCTTTTCATATGGCTGTGCTTGTTGGGTTACGGTGTGTGAGTGACCCCCTCGGCTAAAGATTGCCTCCCTGCCCTCGTACGAAAACCCAGTAGAAGACCTGACCATTTTTCCTGTTGTCACTCAGGGTGACTTCTCTGTCACGTACTCGACTGTAAAGTGCGTGGACACCACCTCGAAAACACAGAAAGCTCCCGGCCAGGAACTTACGGACTCGTCTTTCTGCATCTATGAGAATTTTACCTGCAAGTAACTTGAGAAATGAGTGCGCAGGGTGAGTGCTTGCTCTGTAGGTGGAGTGTAATTAAAGCAATTCCCAAAAACCTTTGTTTAGTGCAATGGGGTTTGTTACCTCGGACAGTTGCTTAAGTGTCGTCCTCAAGGAGTGAACCCTGATGAAATGGAGCAAAGCTCACTGGAATGATAGATCCTGGAATCTCCAAAACTTTCTGAACCCGGCAGCGCATGTCTTACTAACAATGCGTGAAGAAACAGAATGTAAAAGGGAAGAACAAAGGTGTTCTGTACACAGAAATGATAGACTTTGAAGAATTAACCAGATTACTTTTGTATTAATCAGAATGCAGCTCGACCAGGATGTTTAACACTTTAATATAAATGTATACGATCTCGTGCCGCCCTCCCAGCTTTTACACGGGATCAAATTTTCGCTGTAAGGCGCGGTGCGTCTTCATACATGCAAAGTATAGAATATTTTTCCCAAAAGGCTGAATTCTAAAATATTTGGATTTTCCGTTTAATGGATCTGCATGAAGGCCTTGTGGTTCTCTATACCGCGTCTTATTCCATGTACGTATTTGGGTACTGATGTGATAACGGTGGTCATCCTTGACTTGTGTCCCCGCGTGTGTATAATTGTCTTTCAAATCACTAAACAATCATTTTAAAAACATTCAGAGTACAGTCGGTTCCATGCTCCCATTTTATAGATATATTAAATACCAGAGAGACCTTTTTAATGTATTTTATGATATTTCTGTTACTCTTTGCGCGATTGACCGCAGTTTGTACCGGGGTAACCCGAAATGTTTTGCATATGGTTGCTTTTTACCGTCATGTAGGGCACTTGCAGCCGTTCCTCATTTAAAAAGGAAGTCTGCCTACTTTATACAAATTAATTGGGGGAATTATTTTCTTATCCGTAATTTTTTTTTTTTAACAGCGTTAATAATCAGCCCTAAATATTTTTCGATGACCACCCCAGGGAAAAAACTCTTCCGCGTCATCCTCTATATTACAACTTTTTACAGATATTTAATTATACGAACTTTATGGCATTTACATCGCATTGAGGCCTTTATTACATGTCCAGTTAACCCTCCATTCCACAGGAAGATATAACAGGAAGTCAAGCGCATGTACAGGAAGTTGATTAGGGGACAGTTAAAGTTCAGGATTATGGATGCCGTATGATATTAGTTTCCTTATTCCTAGGAGTCCTTGTAGAGAATTTGGTAACAATGTATGGAATAAATACCCTTTTATCATTTTTATCTGCCCCTGTTTTCTTATAAATCACTCGCTACGCACTTTGTCCAAGAATATCCACGTCTTCTCATCCTATAATCCACTCCTTAATTTCAGACAAAATTAAACACAGGCTAGGCATATTTAACGCTTGAAAATAATTTTTGTGATTAATTTTTTTTTATAGATATTTCCACAAGTATCCGGAGGAGATAAAGGGATTGAGGATAAGGAGACGGTATATCAGGCAGCAAAATGTTTTTAAATAACCAAACAGTGGGGAATGTAGATGTTTTCTCTCAATTTTCTTAGTGGTTTGTTTTTTTTTAAATCTGAAAAAAAAATAAAAATAAAAAATATATTTTATTTAATAAAAAATTGATTTTACGCATAAATTAAAATGTACAATCTTTTTTTTTTTTTTTTTGTTTAATTTATACATTTCGAATCAGTTTAAATATGGGGAAATAGAAAAGGCAGTCCTTAAAATCCCGACCTCTTTTATTTAAATAGAAGTAAACGTATGAGTATAGCCACAGAGGAAATGAATCATTTATAGCTTTAAATTCGAGCGTTTACACCAAAAAGTGTGTTAATCTACACAAGTATCCCCCGCCGGTCGTCATGTCCGCCCTGGTGCTAATCACTATATTATGTAAGTATTCCGCCACTTGTTTTCTTTTAGTTTCTAAAGCTTTATGTTAAATATTACTTGCCTCCTTCGGCTGATCTTTGTCGTCGGCTCGGATATAGGAACCGAGAATGTGCAGACAGTTCAGACGGAATTTAGTGAATAATTTTGTTTGTAGTTTAAATTTCACCAACCCACGGAATTTCTCTATCTAAGAAAACATTTGGTGATATTCTGTATTTTTCTTCAAATACAATAAATTTATGGTGACGTTAAATTAGGTCACCCTATCCATTTTATATTTAATTTATATATAATTTTATATTTAACTTGTACCATTTTTATATTATTTGATGTTATATTCTGCTGTTCCTTAGTTACACAGACGTTAAAATGTTTAAAAAAAATATTTGTTAAATATTTTGCAGTGATGGTCATGAAAATTTCAGGTGAGTAGTTTATATACTATTA
>VKOC01012030.1:0-15156 GCA_009364415.1 Spea multiplicata
ATGATACAACTTGAATTTAAAGGACCAAAACAGCACTCGAGATCGAGGAAATGATTCCTTGCGTCATATCATCATAAAACATCTTTAGTTCTTCATCCAAGACCATTGTCTGACACTTGTTTATGATTAAGTGCATGGAGGTGCAGAATGCTTCAGGCAATGGTTTTATGCCTTTGGGGTTTCTCCTTGGATAAAGAAATATTTTTGGTTGTAATATGGTGTACAAATGTATTACTATAACTGTGTTTTTTGTATCAGAGATGAAACCTAGGATAGTGATGAACACATTGAAGTAACAAAGAGGATTTTGAAGCTGTTTCATAGGAAGCCAAGGCATCCATTTTGGTGGTGGGGGTGTGTGGTTGGTGTGTATTCTGATGGAATTAAAAATGGATTGTTGACACTGGGTACTTCTTGATACTTTGTTTAACAAGGGATAAAGTATTATATTATGTGCAAACCTTACGTCCTGTTTTATTTTAGTAGATATCGCCAACATTTGGAAGCAGACCAGATGATGACTGCAAACGCCATATGTGAGATGATGATGGTGATGATCTCCCTTTCAGCTATTTGGAGAAAGAACTCCAATCAAACCTAATATACGGTGAGTCTTGTTGATTTAACATTTAAATGTAGATAGCGAACATTTTGGTAGAGATCCTGCTGTGCTTAACTTAGTTCATGTAATCACTTGCCACTCGTATATACACCATGAGAGCGGACAGTGACTACAAATCCCCTTCTAATGATTTATGAGACCATGACCATTATTCTAATTATTATTACTACATTCTAATCTTTAAGTGCAAGGGAAAAAAGTAAATGTCTAATTTAAACAAAGGCTGTTGCTGTTGCTTTCACTTTATGCACCAGTCAAGTTTTGATTCAGGGACGGGGTAATGAACCAAAACCACATGGTGCATGCACTTAACATATTAAAGCGACTACAAGCAAGAGAAAAAGCTTTTCACAGCGCACATTCTTAACAAGTTCAAAATTATGAGTGAATCCATTTTTCCACAAATCCAAGTGTGTTATTTTTCTTAAAAGAACAAGCAACATGGCCAAGGGACAATTATTTTTCTGTAGATGGATTAAACTCCAGGTTCTTGCACTGGTGGTTACTTAGTAGATCCTTCAAAGCTCTAAATGAGTCAACAGGAACCATTTCTAAGGATAAGATTTAAAGCACAGAAAGCACAGAGTCAGCTCAGGGCAGCTACATTTACTTTTTTTTTTAAACAAATCATTATTTAAGGATTAAAATGAATAAAATACTGTATTTGCGATACATATTTGTTGAAACCAATACTGCACGGGTGTAACATCATTAAAATAATTACGATGAGGTGCAAGAGCTCAACTGCAAATATTAATTATCCAATTAATAGGTAAATGGTAAAAAAAACCCCCAAACATGTGCTACATTATAGAACAATGAAATTAGTCATAATCCACAAGGCACGCACATGTAGTTTGCACCAACTTCCTCGTTCTGGAATATAAAAACTTTAAATAATACTGAACTTTCTTACTTGAGAATTTCACCTAGCTTGTATTCCCCCCCGGACCACAGTACAGAGATCGCCCCTACTCTCCAAAGGCATGACAGAAACACATGCCCCCAAAAGTTATTCAACAAGCTAATTGTGTGTGAACACATATATGAGATTCCTATCCCATAACAAGATCAACAAAAAGCACACTTTACCTAGGGAACCTTAAATTCCCTTGATTAATGATTTTGATTGCGTATTGGTATCTAATTCTTGATTACTCACCAACAGTGTGTATTGGAAATGCCACAGTGAAGCCTGGTCCCTGAAGACTCGGTGTTTTGGTGGTAAATGTGGGTTGACCTTTCCCACATCCAATTGACACACCTGAACATGTTTTGCCACGCCGACCACAGTGATGTCCTACCACACACACACCAGGAAAGGCTTTGCCACACCGACACCCGCACCCGGACCAACTAAACTAACAATACTTTTTTGCTTTGGTATTGATTTATGTGATGGCCCCAGTTGCCCCCTTGTGTATTAATGCCACTGGCCCCCACTTCTATTTCTGCACTGCAGTGAGCCCCACATTGTATATTTATCCCACCAGACAGCCCCCCTTTTAGTATTGATGTATGTGATGCCCCAGCCAGCACCCACCTTGTGAATTAATGCCCCCACACCCTTTCTAAATATTGAGTTTAGCTGTTTCAGCCACACATTGTTAATGGGTGTATGCAATTGGTACCGAACTTAAAACACGGTGCTGTCATAGGATGCCACCCTTGCCGGTCTGGGATATTTCTGCTCTACTAAGTTTGTCCTGGTCCACTGCAAGTGCTGTTATTGTGAAGTGGAAGAATCAAGGCTTAACAACAGCACAACGCACACTCACAAAGAGGGGCTGCCAAGTGCTGGAGCAGGTTGCATGTAAAAAGCACCTGTCCTCTGTGGCATCACTCTCTGCAGAGCTCCAAATGCCTCTGGAAGCAACATCAACATAAACACTGTACGTCAGGAGCTTCATGAAATGGGTTTTCATGGCCGAGCAGCTGCACACAGGCTGCAGTCACTATCTCCAATGCCAAGCGTAAGCTAGAGTGGTGTAAAAGATGCCATTGCTGTTCTCTGAATCACACTTCACGATCTGGAAGTCTGATAGATCAATCCGGGATTGGCAGATGCTAGGAGAACGCTACCTACCTGGATGCATAGTGCTTACTGTAATTTTGGTGCAGAAGGTATAATGGACAGTGGCTGTTTTTCAGGGTTTTATCCAGTCACCTTAGTTCTGAGAAACAAAGAATTTGACAGCAGATAAGAACCATTCGGCCCATCTTGTCTGCCCATTTTTCCTCATGTAAGACATGATAAATCAGTACTTGGTCCCATAGTGAGTGCTTTATGTCTGTTTAAATTCCCTTACTGGGAACTTGTGCTGGAAGGCTGTTCCAAGTATCTACTACTCACTCGGTAAAGTAGAACTTCCTTACGTTACATCTAAGCCACTGACCCTCTCGTTGTAGACTATGACCCTTTTGTCCTAACAAAGCTCCTCCTTTCATAAAAGGTTGCCTCCTGTACATTATTAACATCCTTTTAGTATTTTAATGTATATTTTACATCTCCTCTCTCTCGTCTTTCCTCCAAGCTACACATATTAAAATCTGTCTTTTCTGATCATTTCTATCTTGCGAACCACTTACCCAATGTGTCAATATCCAATTCTTTAAATTTACTTAAATCATTTGCCATTTGACTTGTTCCACCTGGGAGGTCTATTATTTTGCAGACCTTAGTATAATCTGGAAAAAGTCATATATTGCCATTAAGATCTTCTTATATATTTATAATATATATTATAAAACTCCCAATACTGATCCCTATGGTGACCCCCTAGTAACAAGTCATAGTGAATATACATTATTAACTACAACCTTCTGCCACCTGTCACTCAACCATTGCCTTACCTATTGAACTATTTTGACATCCAAACCCCAAAACAGCATTTATTTATTTATAAGCATTCTATGTCTTACTAAAACCTATATTAACAGCTCCTCTCCTCTTTTATCTTTGTTACCCGGTCAAAAAAATAAACTAAGTTAGTTTGACAGGACCTCCCTGTAGTAAATCCGTGCTGTTTCTGACCACGCAAACCATTTACTTCCAGATATTTAAAAGTCCTACACTTTAGCATGGTTTCCATTATTTTGCCAACTACCGGCGTAAGACTTACTGGTCTGCAGTTGGTCTTTCCTTTTTTTGTGAAGAACTGCTGCAGTTGCCAACTTCTAGTCGCCTGCAACTACTCTTGTCAATAGTGACTGGTTCAATAGATCTTTGTACAGTTTTGCCAGGACTCTTTTTAAGTGTTTTTAATAATTTGGGTGTATCCCATCGTGTCCCATTAAAACCCCCGTTTTACGTGTCACTCTATTTCTCTTTTCTAACAAAGGGTCCCTCACCTTTATCTTCCTATGAACAACAGAACAGAAGTATTTATTTAAGCCAGGGGTAGGCAACCTTCGGCACTCCAAATGTTGTGAACCACATTTCCCTTGATGCTTTGCCAGCATTATGACTGTAAGAACATTACACTTGGAGTGCCAAAGGTTGCCTACCCCTGATTTAAGCAGTCGGCTAGATGTTTATTTAGTCATTTGTCTTTAGTTTAATTATTCCTGGTCTATGTTTTCTTCTTTTACATCTAAAAAGGTTTTATCATCCTTTTTTGTTAACCAGGCAATTTTCTCCTCAGTGTGTGCTTTGGCGCATCTAATAATGCTCTTTGCTTCCCTAAGCTTAGCTTTAGATCTGCTCCCATCTTCCTCATTTTGAGTCTGTTTATAGTTCCTAAAAGGCGTACCACAGTGGTTTCCTTTTTCCATTAGTCTTACTAACACGTTTAATGCAATACTCTTGCTACCTTTATCAGAGCGTCTCTTAAATAGTTTCACAACCAAAGATGTGTACACATATCTCCCTTTTAGTAAAATCTAAAACTTTTGTTTTTGTGTGGTTTAATGCCACTGCCCTTATAGTATAAAACCACACGGTATAATGATCACTGGAGCCCAAACACTCTCCTACAATGACATCTAAAAAATGTTATCTGTCAGGGGTGTATTACAGTATTTTGCACCTGGGGCAGCCACCTCTGTCCCTTTAGCAACCTGCCTGTGCCACATCTGCACCCCCTTACCTCTCTTGCAGATTTCACTGGTCTGACAGCCGCTCACTGGGGCCACACAGAGGTCTATGCAGCCCAATGGCCACCTAACGTGGGCCTGCAGCTTACTGCTGTGGCGCAGGCACACAGTGTTAAACTCTTTTACTGCCCCGGGGAAGCTGGAACCTGGGCGGAAAAGGGGAGTTACCTCATACAGCGTGGCATAATTTCCTCAGACGCTGCCCTAGGCTTACCCCGGGATACCACCGCCTCTGCAGCTGCTGTCATTACTGCTAAGTTATGACATCATATCTTGGTGCGCTGTATTTTAAAGGCACACACATTAAAGATTTGGAACTTGAATGAGATGTCACTGACATTGGTGAAACTGTAACATGTGTCCAAAGGAGGGTCACGGTGGACACACAGAAGCACTGAGCAGGACAATTGTTTTGTTAATTGTGTCTTTACAAAAAAAATCCTTCATCCTTAAAACACAAGAAAGACATAAAGATTGTTTCTAGGTACACTGAAATTTTATTTTATCTGACATAGATTTTGAAGTTGTCTAATAGTGAATAAGTCTTCCAACCATGCACACGAAGACAAAGAGCTTATTTTTCAGCTATTTACACCTAACAATTAATGAAAGTAAGCATATAAAAAGACAATGAAGCAAAGTAAGAAACAGGGGATTAAAGAATGTAAATACACAACATGAGACAACTTTGGCCCAACATGCGCTGAATTTTGACCCAAGCATTCGCTAAATTGTTTAGCAGATCTTAAATACTTTAATGGCTAGAACTATGTAACTATGTTTCTTTGACATTTTAACAACCAGGTGATTATTAATACAGAGTAAGGTCATTTCTATAAACAACAAATTCAAACAAGTTGGCAAACCTTTCAATGAGGACAACCCTTAGCAAATTGCTATAGCATAGCAAATTGCAGCAACATAATGCACCGCTAGTTTGGGTAATATTCCATTACAATTTTGCTTACAGTTGTGCCCTACTTTTTAACTTGGAATACCACACAATCTTCACTGATGTAATAATGAATAATGATTAATGGAACTTACTTATCTAACTCAGAAGTTTCCAACAGAACTGTATAGACACTGGCATTTATTAAAGATACATACATACATATCGACCGTCATCCACCGCCTACCATTTTCATCTGTGTTACTGATACTTTGACGATTTGCTTTAAAATTGTGGACAGATTATACAGGCGCTGGTGTCAAATAGTTGAAGATATATTTGACTGTAGTTAATGTTCAGATTTCAGTGATAAAAAAGTACATTGCCATGTGAGTCATTTTGATGAAACAAAACCCTAATCCTCAAGAAATCTGTACAAACTGTGCCTTGTTTTACCCTTTTATTTACTAATCTCTAAAACCCAGCCTAATCAGAAAAGTGGAGCTGGACATCATGCAAATGCAGAATATCAATCCTCTGCAGAATCATTTGTTTCCTTGTTTTCAACTGTTGTTGCAGGAGAATCCACTGGAATAAGGCACTGCACCTCCTCTGCATTTATGGCAACCTTTTCTGGCTGCAGCCAACGCTTCAAATGTTCTAAGGTGCTGAAAATGTGAGAATTGAAAAAGGGAAAATCAATAGATGTAGACAGCTAAAAATAAAAGCCAAATTAACAAACCTTAAAGATCAGGGAGGCCTGCTCTAATAACACATAAAACCCAAGTTGTCATGTCAGGGTCATAGACTGAGGTTACGAAAGGCCTCCCGCTGTATCAAGAGGCATTTTAATTGTGGTGTGTAGCACATTACATGAAAGGTTTAAATCAATGAATATCAATCTAGGTTTGCAGAAATCACAAAAGGAATCCAAAATTAGCATTTTCATAGAGGAAATAATCGACTAGCCAGAGGCTCTGTTATGTTTGCGGATATAGAGATCATTTTAAACCATACAATTCCCAATGAATGTGTTCCTGTAAATTGACATAACTGTTAGGAATGTAATTCTAGACCAAAACCAAAATTGCAAGGATTCAGTTGCTCGAAAGCCGAAACGGCCCCTCCCCCTTAAAAAAATATAAAAGATAAAAAAATAACCCACAAACCTTAATTAAAAGTAATAACAAATATGCAATAAAACAATAGTTAATATGTAAATATGATTTGTAACGTAAATCACACTATCGTGCCCAGGCAACCAGTACATGCTAGAACCTGCATGATAGGAGTGTGATTTCAATAACAATATTACTTATGATTGTCAGCAGCAATCATACTCCTATCATGCAAAGTCAGCCCGTACATGCTGAAACCTAGGTATGCCTGGGCATGATAGGAGTGTGATTGATGTTATCTAGATTTTTTTTGTTTAATTTTGGTGCTACTTACTTTTAAAAAAAAAAATGGGTAACACACCAAAAAAATCAATAACAATATTAATATACCGTATTGGCTCGGATATAGGCCGCCCCGTATATAGGCTGCACCCTAAAAGTTTGTTGCTTTTTAAAAGAAAAAGTTTTTTTAATAGACATGCTGCCACTCTGTCGTCCCCCCCGAGATATCTGCCACTGTCCCCCCCCCCCGAGATATCTGCCACTGGCCTCCCCCCCCCCCGAGATATGCTGGCCACCCCCGACTTACCAGACAGGACTCCCGGGTGTCTTGTGGGGCCGCGGAGACATCTACGCAATACGCTTATACAACTTCCGGTGCCGGAACAACTCAGCGGATGTGCCGGCACTGGAAGTTGTATACGCGTATTGCGTAGATGTCCCCCGCCGGCCCCGCAAGACAGTCAGGAGTCTGCTCTGGTAAGTCTTGGGGGCAGAGGTAAAACGCATCGTGCGGACGTTCACCGGCTGCCGGTGATGCCACAGAGTCTTTTCCTGTGGGCCCCCATATGAACCTCCACATTGTCTAACACAAAACGTTTGATGTTCCCTCTGTGCAGCCCAAGCAAACATATGACAGTAGGTTCATGCTTGCATACAAACACACACAAAACAAATATCCTTACCTCTTAAATGTTTTTATACTCATAACGTAACAGTCAACAGTAGCAGAATTTGTCATTAGAGCACTAGGGTCCACTAGGCTTAGTGTGCTTAATGGGTAATCCATCAGAATACAAATCCTTCTGGACTAGAAACTCAGTCTTATTATAAATATAGCAATATATATTTATATAGAACAAAATATGTTCTTATTATTATTAGTTAGCATTAGTTATCATTTGCCTTTAAATCTTTTTTTTAATCTCATAAAATAACTGTTTGTTGAACTTTATATCATGTGGCTAAATAAACATAAGCTACTTTACAAGGTGAAGGTTTTCAGGTGTCAGGAGACCACTTTCTAAACTTAACAAATAGCCTATAATTCTAATAATAGTAATAATTTTTTACTGAAATGCAGAAATAAAAAAAACAGTTCTGTCACTTTGGGTCTTATTATTTTACTCAAAATCTTCAGCATTGATTGTACTACTGAAACATGTACACTTAACTGGGCAGTATAACGCGCAGACGAGATTCTTAACTGTTAAATTATATGGGTGTTAAATTATTTGGGTAATTGTTTTTAATTACCCACAGTGTATTGGTAAAATTGGTTACCCGTTTACTCTGACGATCATTTTCATACAGTGTTACGATTTTGCATTACGTTCATAATAGTCGATGTCTATGGTCAATTTAGTTTTGCAACCACTTCATTAAGTTACCGTGGAACTACCACTATTGTGACAGTTAAATCGTTTGTACGCTAATATTTCTCCCTCTCTAATATCACATAACTGTAGTATTAGGAGCATCACCTTTCATTTTCAAAGTGAAATTATGCCAGGGAAGGCTTCTTTCTATGGTATGGTCATGTTAGACGCTGCACTTCAATAGGATTTGTGTAATTTTTGAGTGTCAAAAAGTTGACTTAATACTAAAACGGTAGATCATGTGGTTTTTCAGAACAGCACGTTTAACATTAGTTGCCAAAGGGCTACAATGTGCAGGCTGCAGAGATTCTCATTCAGTCTTCTTAGAGGACTTTTGTGGCCACATTTAACTACCTTGTCGCTGGTTTCTACACAAGCATCCTCCTCTATTCAGGACAGGCCATCCCATCCTTTAGTCTACAAGACTTGGTATCGCGACCAAATGGGTGGGAGTTAAGGTTCCCCATCTTTACAAAAAATAAAACTCTGTAGGTCACAGGGATGCTGGGGGTCCTTTTTTATAACAAGAACAGTCATATTAAAACAAGATTGTGTCACGGCTCTACCTTTAACTTCATGTAATATGGATTGTCTGTCAACCTTGTATACATCCCTGCAGACCATAATGTTGCTTTTTTCTAAATAAATAAATGAAATAGGACCCATGAGTGATAAGGCGTCCCAGTGAGATAAATCTATTCAATTTCTGTGCTATTCGGCGAAGATGTATTTTCAAGCTGAGAGACCTTTTACACATTTTGATGAATATTCTCAACAGAATGATAAAGAAACTGGAGAGGCGTCTCTCATAAGAACAGGTATATCACTTCCATGTCTCTCTCTGTATCCACAAGCTGAGGGTATTCTGTAATGTGAATTAAAATTCCCTCTATGTGTACTTAAGTTTTGCTGCAAATGTGAAGATGTCATAAAACTTAATAAACTAAGTTTCATTGTATATCACTTTTTCTATTGTCTATTTTTGTATACCTAAATTTCCAAACTGTGCACTTCTTTTTAATTCACCCTATCTACATTTAGTTATTTCTCCACAATCAGTTGCCCATCATCTGGACTGAGTTTAGGGGAAGTCTGGCCAAGGTATAGCAGAGTGGCTTCTCAGCCCATTGACCCCAGGTAACCGATTTGCATACTAACACAAACACCTACACACTAAAACATACTTATCCTATTACACACCACTCTCTTACACCTCACTCTCTCACACATCACTCATCGCAGCTGCACTTTTACCATGGGGTCCTGTTACATGACCCCACTGTGCTCCGCCTACGACACTCCAAGTTGGACTAGTCCTCTTTAAAGAATTTAAACCATTCATATTGGTTTTTCAAGAACAGATAGAGCTTTCTTTTGAAGACATTTTCTTCACGTATAGTCCAACATTTAGTATGAATAATTAAGTACATTTTTTCTTCTAATAATGTACTTTGAAAATGGTCCATAAACCAGTTCAGTTAAACAAAATACCACAAAATTTGTTTATGTAAGTGTCTTGAATTTGGACATATAGTTTTTTGTGCGTTTTGGAAGTTACGGGGCACAAAATGGAACAAACCTTTCCCAAACTTGGAATCTTCTAATTTTATTTTGTACAATATGTGTCTCATTTGGGACTTTTGTAGAGACGATTTCACAAGGCGCATTTGGACACTTATCATGCAACCAGTTGGTTACTAATCCCAATGTTAATTTTTCACCAAACGTTCCATGTTTTTGTAAATTTTGTGGTCCTCCCAATGTGTGAGGACCGCAAAGGAGCAGAACAGACCTGTCGCCAGCCACAGGACCACGAGGGATGAGCCTCCTCCTGTGCATACAAAGGAAGGTAAAGCTGGGAAAGGGTCCTTAATATAGGTGTGTGTGAGAGGCATTGAGTGAGTGTGTATATGTGTGTGCACTTTTTGTGTATATGTGTGTGTGTCCGTATTTGTGTTAGTATATGTAAATATGAGTACATTTGAGATTGCAGAAATAACCTGTGAAGATTTTATGGCACATGCTTTACTTTTTCTCTAGAGGGGCAAAAGCAATAAAAAGTAGACCAGTCTGGAAGTAGATGAAATCAAAGACATTATGTAGAATATGATATAAGGCAACTGCACAACATTATTGATGGAACCTATAAGCACACACAAATCTCCTACAAAGTGAAGCTTTAATATTAGTCACATTTTGCTACAGACTACATACTAATAACATTGTGTGTATCAATTTTTAGATCCCTAGATATCTCTGCCACCCTACCTTAAGCACTGCATGTAATGTGGTCAGAGAAATAACACTGTAAAAACAAAAAAAGTTGAACTTCACCATAAGTTAGTTGCAACAGAGTCTTGCTTTGTTTAATATCTATTGTGACAGTTTTATACATAGTACACCAAGCCAAAAAGTAAGATTATGGGGACATTGCATCATCATCTGTGTTTATTATTGAAAAAAATACGTGATTTAATTAGATTCCTGGGGCTCAAGTGTGATGCTCCAGGTAACTGCAGTGATGCTGATCTCAAGATTATGGTAAATATTGAGTGGAACCTTAAGTTTGTATAACTTTTTGCTAAACATGTTGAAAATGTATATCATGTTTTAGCATGTGTATAATATATTGAAGATTACAGTTTATTCAGATACCTGTTATCACTGTCAATGCCTCCAATGTATGCCTCAGATTCAAAGGACTCCTGTAGGAACCGATCCCAGCATTCCTTTTTAGCCTGGCCTAGAGACTGCAGCATGTCCTTCGATGTAACGTCACGGGACTGTCCTTTAATCTTCTGTAGCCGCCGTTCTAAGTAAATATAAAACCAAATACATATATAATGCAACACTTGTAATATTATTTTTTATTCTATTAGCATATGTAAACTAATCACTGATCTCATGGGGGGGAAAAGCTAAGCACAACTGTCCCTTTAAAAAAGGCAATTAGTGCAAAACGTAGACAGCTATTTTATAACGATACAAAGTTTCAGGTAGATCATACTTAAATTATGCAGATGGAAAAAGTACAAAATAAGTATGATGTAATAAACAAAATTAGTTATGAAGAGTGTCTACTTAAACTTGGTTTATATACCATGATGCCAAATGACTGATCTCATCACAATGTCCGGAGAAAAATGAGCTGCTCTATGGACAAAGTTAGAGCAGCCTATAAAATTAAAAATAACATCATGAGTTCCTGCATTTATGACAGTGAGGTTGTAAAACTCGTAAATCTACTATCTACAAAAGAAATGCCCTGATCTACACATTTCAAATGCTGGTTGATCCTAGGAGTAATCTGCTTTTTGTGTTATGAATGCGTTGAGTTACCTGCCCTTTTTCTTTCTATCGGATCAGCACAATTACTGCTTGAAAGTTGGTGGACTGATACTTGGTTATTAAGTCACACAAATCAGAAACTACTGTGATTACTCGTTACAAACCTAAGGAAGCTAAATAAAGTTCAGAATCTTGCAGGGGTGCCCATGGTTTTGGAATGAAGTGGTGAACATTGCATTCAGTTTCATGTAGGCTGGCGTCCTGGATTTTCCTCTCCCCGGGGTAAGGGCAAAGAAAGGAGTCTGAAAAAGCTTGAGTTAGGTTCTCCTGATGAGTCTCTGCTGGAAATGGACAAATGCCAGCCCACAAATCGCTGCTAGAAGCAGGGGTTTCAGAGTCTATGGTTTCGATCATTTTCATCTTAAACCCCTGTAAGAAAAAGCCAAAACACATACAATATCAATATTAATACAACACAATACCGTGTATGTATGCCAGCTTGTATTCAGGAACGTGCGCTCTTCCAAGAACAGACGACCTATCCCTAACTGGTTATATATCAACAGCTAATTCTCCAACTAATAGAAACCTAATATTCTTCTGTATATATATATTAAACAAAAGATATAACACAAAATAAAAAAAAGAGTACAAAATAAACAAAGTACGAATGCAATAAGTAATTGTGATAAGGTTCGGAAGCTACAACGAAAGCAGAGTTTGAAAGCATTGTTATTTATTTAACAAATTAGTTTTAATGGGCTTAATTGTATATAGGATATATATATTAATGTTTGTAGTTGATTCTTCAATAACAACCATTATGTTATCTATCAGGCAAGATCTCTAATATCCATCATGCATGCAGCAGAAAAACGATGGGTTTTAGGTCATAAACTGTAGAATCTGGAACTTCCACAATGGGTTAGACCACATAGAATTACAGTGTAATGTCATACTTAACAATATGCAATCACAATAAATGCACAACAGCAAGACATCACGCAGTGCTCCATAAAAACAATGCCTTATTGCTTGTTATTTATTAGCGGTCCTGATACGACCCTTGCCATTACATGAATCTGGTTGTCTGGTTTGCCGGTATTCAGGACTATCGGCAGCTATTCTGATTATATAAAGAGGCCATTGTGTCCTCTAATATTAGCAGATTGTGATATTTGGGTTATTAAATTACTTAGGACTATGTAATAGTGACTATTATATTCATTTTCGTGTTATCTTTGCCCAGTCTACTCAATAGACAATAGAATGTATTTGGGACCCACTGACTAAGGTCTGTGTGGAATGGACTCAAGTAAGATGTTGGATGTTGATATGGAATGGACTCAAGCAAGATGTTGGACGTTGATATGGAATGGACTCAAGTAAGATGTTGGATGTTGATATGGAATGGACTCAAGCAAGATGTTGGACGTTGATATGGAACGGACTCAAGTAAGATGTTGGATGTTGATATGGAATGGACTCAAGCAAGATGTTGGACGTTGATATGGAACGGACTCAAGTAAGATGTTGAGAAAGTAAGTTCTTACCAAGTCCATTAGAGTGGCTCATAAATGGACACTCCAGTTACTATAAGCACTTTAATGCTGCATGATCCCTTTAAATTTTCATGGCATGCCTTTTGTAAATGCATGAGTGGATCCTACAAAACCCCCCTCATGCATTTGCTCCTTTCCCACCTCCCGGCTGTTTTCTGTGCATGAGTTTCAGCTGGACACACGTAACATGCATCTGTTCTAACCCCTGTGCGCATGCATACAAAGTGTTCCCAATCATTTCAAAAATAGTGCTTTCCTTACACTCATTTACCGCTTCAAGCGGTTTCTCCATCAGGTTAATGGGTTTTCTATTTTTGGTTTCTGAAGAACGCATATTCCGATGGAGTTGCCCCGCTGATTTTGTAAGTAAGCATCTCCATTGATACACTCTGTGCTGCAAATTAATATCATATAATACTATAATATACATATTATATTTGTTTTGAAGCCTGGAGGTTCAGGTGCTCCATTGTTGAGAAAAAAAGGTGAAAAAGGGCCAAATAAGCCTGATGGCCACTGTGGACACCAGAAACTAAGGTTCTTTTCCCAGAAGGGATATGCGACCCCTTTCTTCCCTCCCCAGCCAAAGGGCTCCGCCGTAGAGCTGGATCTCCTTGATCCTTCCATGCAACAGGAAAGACCACTGAACCCCTCAATAGCAGGAGGGGGCCACCTATAAGGGCTACCTCACGCCTATCTCACCTGAAAATCCGTGACCACTAGGAGACCAGGTTCCATCGTGGCATTTTTGGTGCAATTTTTTTTCATATCACCAAGGCAACCAAAAGATTGTGCTTCTTTATTGGACCACTCCATTTGTCACTATGGTAACTGACCTTTTCACCAGCATTCCTATAGAAAAATAACCTCTACTACTTTATGAAAATTCCACATCTATCTTGAAGGAGCCACAAGAAGCCTTTAGGACATAAAAAAGAGACTGGTGAAATCACGAATGATTGACTGGCTGGAAAGTTAAAGGGTAGCATATCATAAACCAATACAATACAAATCAAAACAAAAAAAAACTCCCCAATACTAACGGAACGAGCAGATGGAGACTGCAGGGAGCCGTTTATGTACAAGTAGTTCACCTTGTGATTGACCTAATATACAGCAGTAATCAAGCAGCGCCACTCGTAGGGGTTTTCACATTAAATTTAAACGAATCACACATCACCCGTGTCTCGGTGCTACCCATAGAACACCGCGCTACATTAAAACGACTGCAGTTGTTACTTACCTTTGAAAGAATTCTGATAAAATCACTTCCGCCCTTCAATTGGCGTTTTCCGAACTCATAGCCAATCGCTGCCGAGTCTACGTTCGGTTTCGTCATTTGGTTGGCTGGATGAAGTGTCCATTAGCGAAACAGTCAGCCCTCCGCTCTAACAAAGCTCCAAAGGAGGCGGGCCTTACTGTCTCCATGGAGAAGGGGGGGGGCGTCGACGTACTATTTCTCTTAGCAACAGACGGCAAATGCTACGTTCATTTACGGCAACCGTGAAAACAAATGTGGTTGGGCAGGTGAGTTATTAGGCGACAGCGTAAGCGCTGCGGCCCGAAGTACGGAATTATATGTAGAAAGTGACATCTAATAGTATTGTACCAATGAGCAAGTCTGATAGGACGTGTTCGCCTACAGCCCTGTCATTAATCTCAACGTAATGTCAAGTAATGCAGTGTTTCAGATGGAATTAGGGAATAGAAGATTACAAAACGTATGTTTTTATACAGTTTACATGTCATGTACACTAATTTGCATATTGTTGTGTTATGAACCAGTAACCACAACGGGTTTCCTCCACCGAAACCACCGAAAGGCCCATAGTTACATCTATAGAATTCTCCCAGGGACAGTTTAATGTCTTATGCAGCGTCACCGATGAATGCCGCATATCATTGTCCGTGTACCTGTACC